>LBNU01005287.1:202491-224149 GCA_014162995.1 Artemisia annua | reverse complement strand
AAAAAAAAAAACTAGTAGTCATGTCCATTAGTGACACTAAAAAAAGGTTAAACCTTAGACTAATACTTAAAACATATGTATATGTTTTTTTTTTTTATGAAAGTTTTAGTTTACCTTAGGGAAAGACAGTGTCATGGAAGAAAAGATGATTCAAACAAGGAGACAGAGAGGTGGGTTTTAAGGTTTTTTTTTTTTTATATATAAAAATAATAAAAAAGAATAACAGAAAGAGTGAGAAAATGTGGCTGTCAGAAAATGGGGATTTGTGGGTGCACCATTTACACTGCCACTTTAATGTTTTTGTACCAAAAGATGCGTCAGAACGAGGCTGGGGGTATTCCGTACCATCATCACTTTTTTTTAATGTTATTAATTAGTCTTTGTCCTAATTTGACTCTATTAAAATAGAGACTTCGATCAAATTTATGAAATTTATGAAATTGTTTAAAACTAGCGGTAGCAGTGATTGTGAGTTGTGAGCAATGTTGCAAAAATCGTGAATCGGTACTGAGGTGGTCCGGGGCCGATTAGCGATTTTTTACCGATTAATCGGCCGATTTTCTTGACTCGGCCGATTAATCGGCCGATTTCTATGGAATTCTCTCCAAGGTCCTGGGTCGATTACCGATTAATCGGCCGATTTTTCAAAGTTGTAGTTGTGAGTTGTAAACAGTGAGCACTAGTTACAGCTCATTGTTCATTGTTTTAAAGAAAAATTGAAAAATCATTCTTCTTATGAATTAGACAAAGCATGTTTCCTTTTATTTCTAGATTAAGAGACTTATAAATATTATAGGGTCCACATCTATATTAGTCTCTAGTTGGGAAAAAGTTAGAATGTCATGCTTTAGTGATACATAGGAAAGATAGAATTTAGTGAGTCCTATCTTAAAAAGAAATATTATTAAATATGTGTGTCTTATCATTTATTTCCCATACAAAAAAAAATGTCAAAAAAAAAATGTCACTCACTCTTTGCAAATCGACTTCTAAAATTCAAAATATTATTGCTCACCGCTTACCGTCCTAAAAAGCTCTATAACATTCCGTGCGAAACATATCATATCTTTGCTTGAAATTGTAATTAAAAATTTTAAAGAATACATTAGTTAATTAGTTAAAGATGATAAAATTGTCATTTTACTAAAAAGTTAAAAAAGCGAAAGTGGATTTCGTAAATTCTTTTTTAAACGGTGTGTTTTTTTGCCGACAATTACTTGAGACAGAAGGAGTAACATATTAACCAGCTCGTACCAAATATTAATTACATTATTATCCTAAAATATATACTAGTACTTGGTTAACATAAAGCATACCTTAAGGGTGCTTTTGGTTCGCAGTATGTTTTAAAGGAATTGTAATCTGTCAAAGGAATTGTAATTTGAATGAATTGTAATTCAAAGAGTTGGAATGTGTTGTAATTGTAATGTGTTGGAATTGTAATTGATGTATTCTGTCACTTTGTTTGGTTGGATCTCAACGTAATTGTAATTCGAAAAAGATAAAAAAAAAAATAATAATAACAATAATAATAATAATAATAATAATAATAAATAAATAAATAATAAATATTAACAATAAATAATATTACTAATAATAATAATATTAATATCAATAATACTTTAATTTATTATTATTATTATTATTATTATTATTAAAATAAAAATAATAATTATAATAATAATAATATTATTATTAAAATAATAATAATATTATTAAAATAATAAAAATAATAAAATTATTATTATTATTAATTATTATTATATTATATTAAAATAAAATAATAATAATAATAATAATAATAATAATAATAATAATAATAATAATAATAATAATATTAAAATAATAATAATAATAATATTATTATTAAAATAATAAAAATAATAAAAATATTATTATTATTATTATTATTATTATTATTATTATTAAAATAATAAAAATAATAAATAATAATAATAATAAATATTATTATAATTATTATATAATTATAATAAAAATAATAAATATTATTATTATAAATATATTATTATTTTAATATTTATATTAAATATTTATTATAAAATATTATTATTTTAATATTTATATTAAATATTTATTATTATTATTATTATTATTATTATTATTATTATTATTATATTATTATTATAATTCTATATTATTATTATAATAAATATTTATTATTTTTATAATAATTATTATTATTATATAGTTATTAATATAATTTAATATTATTTTATTATTCTTATTATATAAATAATATTATAATAAATATTATTTATTATTATATAAATATTATTATTTTAATATTTATATAATAATAATAATAATAATAATAATAATAATAATAATAATAATAATAATAATAATAATTCTGAATTACAACGTAATTCAAAACTTTCCATCCAACATCCTATGTAATCTGAATTCCCTCCTTTGATGTAATTGTAATGGCTGAATTACAATTACAACGCAAACCAAACAGCCTACGTAATGTAATCTGAATTACAATTCCCTCTATTCTGCGAAACAAACAGCCTACGTAATGTAATCAAATTACAATTACATCAAATTACGTCAGATTACGGCGAACCAAACGTCCCCTAATAAATACAACTTCTTTTGTAAATTGGATGTCAATTATACCTTAGAATGTATCTGTCACGAGTCCTAAACAACTAAAATGATTCATACCACCAAAACTATCAAATTGACCGTCTTGGATTTTCATTGGAAGAAATGATGAAAAGATAAAAGGCTATAAGTGTATTTTTGAGATATTTTAGTTGTGTGTGAATCAAGTTAAAAGATGTACAATTCAATTCACGTGAACGAACATTACCCAATTTGTATTGTGAGGTTTATTTTTTGTTTTAAGTATTCAACATTAATGGTATATTCATCAAAAGTGTGGTGGTGTGCAATTTTACATCACAAGAAAAGTATGTTACACAATCTTATACAACTTATACGACAAGCGTTGATCATAGGTATCTAATTTCATACAAGGTATTTACTATTATTAAGTGTTTTCATCGTATAATACATAAGGGTCTTATAATCTTCTTTGAGGGATGGCATCTATAATGTTATCTCTTTATAAAGTTGTGCTTATGAACAACGTCTCGCTTAGCTCTTTTGCTAACTATTATGCTCGTATCTCATGTTAAGTCATGAATTTGAAAATGAACGAGTAGTTTTAGCAACGGCACATATATATTTGGCACGTGTTTGAAAATGATGCTTATATGCCATAGTGTATCTTTACTACTTACTCGTATATATAGACATAATCACATAATACCCGTCATATCAAAAGTTATATGGAATTGATTTATGATTTTCTATCTAAGGCCTTAAGATACGAAGCAAAAGAATAAGACGTGAAACATGACCAAATAGTTTTTAACGGTTGGTTCGAACACAAAGTCATTCTAAACTATTGTTTCTACTTTTTGAACACCCTAGACTAGAAAGTGAGGTTGGTTTCTAAATTTGTGCTAAAAAGTAAAACAATTACTACAAAGTTTCTTGGAAAACCAAAGTTTCTACAAGTTAAATAAAAAAGGTCTATTCTTGTGCAAATATTTACACAACAACTTATGCTTTACACATCTGCAAAGACTTTTTCCATAACTCATTTCATGATAGTTCAACGTACAAAGTCCAAACATAGAACCATAGTCATAACTCATAACCGGTCAAATTATGTTCGTATAATTTATCATGACAAAATAACAAATGTCGTTTTCCTTGGTTTTTTAGTTTCAAAATCTTGTCATGTGGTTTGTCCTTATGCAACATATGTCAAACAACATTTATCAAGTGCAATTTATCATCTCTTAAAATGGAAAATGTATGTTCATTATATTGATATAGCAGGGTATTCGCGCAATGCGGCGGCAGGTACCCGATAACTAATTTTGTAGCGAGCAAATATTTCATTAATACCGCACGTTGAAGCAGGGCTGATTTGTAGTCGACGTATGTTTTATGCTATTTTTTTATTGTAGCTCTTTTGTTTTGTAATTTTTATGATATTATATTATGCATTTGTTTTTGTTTTTTTTAAATCATTAGAATATTAGATGATTATTATTGTTATACTTTTTTATTGCTAAAAATTGTACTGTTTTAGTTTTTTTTTTTTTTTTTTTCTTTTTTTAAAAGTTCGTTCTTGTTGTTATAGTCAATGTTACCGTACCAAACAATCGAAGCCCAAAAAGTGTTATCTCCGAGCTATCCACTAACAACCCAGTATCTAAACGACATCAAATAGTACTGTTTTTTACGCCTTTTTGCATGATGTTTAATGGTTGTTAAAACAAAATAAATTATCAATTCGATCATATTCTTTTCACATGTTGTGAGAGGAATGTGAGTTTTTTTTTTATTATTCAGATATACACAGTAGTTATATCAACGAACCCAAAAATAATTCAACCCAAAATTATGGTCAATCTCATATTATCAAAACTCAATTAAAACCGGGGTTCAAAATTATACCAAAATTTGATTTTAATATTTCAACTTGTCAAACCAACTTAATAGAACCACAACACTTATTTATATCCCAAAAATAATAATTACGTCTAACATAGGTAATAATAATTACATCTAACACAGGTTTTAAATATTTGTGCATCTGAAGATATAAAAATTGTCCAACCCAACTTTTAAACTCACAAAAGCCCAAGACCAAAAACACTTGACCCTAAATAACCCACTTATATAACCCTAAATGAACCCACGCAGCCACACTATCAACAAACGGGGGTGATTTGCACACTCAACTTTTTGATTGTCACACACAACTGTACAGACAGTTAAAGCACACTGTGAACTTTGTACAAGTATCCAATGCACACAGTGGAGTGTCCTAATCAAAAGTTTGAGTGTGCAAATCAATTCCCATCAACAAAATATAACCTTTCTTTACAAAGCTTCAAGATCTTGAGTAAAGGTCTCGGGTAGGTATACGTTTTTGCTCTGTTCAAAAAAAAGGTATACGTTTTTGCTATTCGTTTCTCATTTTTCTGTAATCGAATAAAAGAGAGGTTGAAACGGAGGTTTTGATCTTTCTTTCTATGTTCGGATATTTAAAAGAAGTGTATTCTTCGAAAAAGATCTATGATGATACTTGTTCATATACTTATAATCTTTGAAGAGTGATATTAATGATGAACATAAAACTGGGATCTTTTGTTTCTTTTTCTTTTAATCGAAAGTGTTGTTGAGTGTGATGTGTTTAGGAATAGTTGGAGTTTTAACATGTGTGTTGCTTTCTTTTTTGTTTCGAATATTAAAAAGAAATTTTCAAAACAATATATGATGGTTAGTCTTTTTGTTTTCAGTTTATAGATTGGGTAGGTTGTATTTGTTGTTGCTTTCTTTGTTTTCAGTTTATAGATTGATGATGGGTTTAGTTGTGTAAATCTTTAATAGATTTGTTACATCATGATTTTTCGTTTGGTCTAAATTTGTTATAGTTGTGTAAATATGGATGGGTTTTAATGGAGGGTTGTAAATTGTGTTTAAATTATTGTACTTTTGGGTATAGGGGTGTTTTTAATGCTATTAATGTAGAATTCATGGAATTTTGGTCTGAATTTCATTCCATGCTATTTTTGGTTGTACACCATGCTTTGGTTGTTGTAATTATGAAAATTGGTTGCTTTAAAGTGTTGTAAACTATGCATCATTTTTTGTAAATCTGAATTTTTTGGAGAGAGAGTCATTCCTCCATTATAAGTAGTATAGATTCGCTCGTGGTTGAGGAACATGCGGATAGTTTTTCATTGACTTAACGAGAAAACAACGAAGTTACCCGATGGATGAAGATATGAGTGTTAACGATCCAAATCTTCCACTTTTCTTCATTTTCAGCATGTTTCCATATATTTTCGTTAATTGCTCATTTTTCAGCCTAAAATGCAAATACATATATAGCAATTAAGTACTAAATCAGAAGTAAATATATGCAATAAATCCAATAATCATGAACAACAAACATAAGATATTGATATACAAAATGTTTACTTAATTGATGATATCAATGTGCCTCCATGTCACCACCACCACGTGTTGCTACACCTTTCTCCAGCTCACGAGCGTCGTCAAAGAAACCTAAAATGTTGCATTGCCTCTTATTCTTGGTCGATTAAACAAAACCCAAACCCTTATGGTTTTCGTTTTGGTTCAACTCACACCAAACACAATCCTAAGGTTTCCTAAACACTCAAAATAACATTGCTCCTCCCTTGTGAGAAATGTCTTATTTGAAAGTGTTCCAATGGTTCAAATGCAACTAGTATGGTTACGTAGGTTGCTACACTCAAGGCATAACTCACCAGAGTACACGAGTAAGTGCAATTTAATTTTTTTATCTTGTCAACATTTTTCAGGATGTTATGGTTACATTTTTTAAGAATATTATGATTTCATTTTTTTCAGCCACGACGTCCACCACACCCCGAGGACAACGACCACCATACGCCTAGGACATATAATGTGGCCCTTTTCATAGGGCATCGTCTATCTAAATGATTTTATTATGATTGTACGGCTTAGCATGTAAGTTACTCTCTCGAGATCGACATGTACGTGTTTGTTGGTACTAGTTATTTATAATATGAAAATTTTGTGTTGTGTGTAGTGTTTGACACTTTTATATAGGCCTAATACCATAATAAAGCATCATACTTGTCAAAAAAAGCTGTTTTGAGTAGCGAACTTTAATTTTTCCTCGTTGGTGTACTGAACTTGCATTTTATTGCCAAAACTACGTACTTTGGACGTTTTTGCCCTTCAAGTTATTAAAAAGTCGGGGGCAAAAATGTCATAAAAAGGTGAGAAAAAGTACAAAAGTACGTATTTTTGGCAATAAAATGCAAGTTCAGTACACCAACGAGGAAAAAAAANATTCATTCAACATGGAGAAAGGTAACCACAATCAAATGGCATGACTTCGACAACAATGAAACTTTTTTTGAACGACAATGAAAATTCGACGACAATGTACTCAAGACTTTATCAATCATACATCTCACTTGAGGATTGTTTTCTGCAACTCACTTACATTACGCATTTCCATCTATTGTCAAACCACTTACCTGACTTCAAAATGATCATAGCTATAACCATTTTCCACAATTTTGCTATAAAATATACACAAATAATCGCTAAAAAACAAAAGGCTTAGCTTTATCTCTTAACTTTAACTTATGCAAATTAAACATGAAAAGTAAAACTTTGCCAAAACTGTACGTGAAAGCGTTACAACCAAAAATATATATCCATTCATCCAACATCTGCTCAAAACCAAAAATATCAAATAGATTAAATGCTACAATATGCATAAGTAGTCATTGGATTACAAACCTAGCAACTGGGTGAATTGTTTTCGTGACCTCGATTCGGTCCTTTCCGACAATTACTTACAACGGCTATCCAAAGAATATATGGATGGTGATAGGTTGTGTGATAATGCTATGAAAGCATGTCAACCGTTGTGCTATTTCTCCGTGCTTCTTCCTCCTGTGAAAACAATCAGTAGTATAATGGAACCAATTAACATGCTTTCCAAAACATTATAGATTTTTTGCATTCGAAAAAGTATGTAAAGACAAAAAAAGGGAAAATAATAACTGAAGTTGTTTACCAGAGCCTTGACTGTTGTCAATGGGTCCAAAGAATGTTGGGTCACAACTGTAAATGTGTTCTCATTGGTTGAGAAGCTACACCCACGTATGTGTTGCTAAGGGGCTTAGCAATGTGGTAGGAGGAAGCATTTAGAGTGTCACCCTTGTCATTACTGCAAGATCAACATAATAATTCAAACATCACTATCCGAGTGTACCACTTACAGTTGCGTAAAACCGAAAAAACACTCTCAATTAAATATTAAAAAGTAATCCATGAGTTCTCCAGGAGTCAAAAGAACATTTATCAACACTTATCAAGTTTGAACATCAATATTCTTTAATCTGATCTGGAGACACCCTAACCGAGTCACTTTTAATTAGAGGTGGCTGTTTCCACTGATTTACTTACGAATGGCTCACATTGGTTATAGTTAATCTATAACGGGTCAAATAAGCGAAAGTAGTAATAGATCAAATCAGTCAAACATGTTGCAAGTTGCTTAAAAGTGCATTCTTGGCACTAACGAAATGTGACCCATGCCATTACCTGTTACTTCTACCATCAGTAAACTTGACCTTTTTCAAACCATTACTCTTTAAAAAATTCCCACATATCAGCAGATTCTTAAACATGGACAGAATTATTACTCACATGTTGTTTGTAATTAGGTTAACAACATCCTCCAGAGCTCTACTTTTCCCATGAAATATAAGAGAACACCGCTGCTTTAGCATATGTGCAATAGAAAATGTAAAATATGGTCAAATTATGACACTCAAGAACATGCCCTTAATCATGTTCTTAGTAAATCCCATAACATGCCCTTAATCATGCTTCCGCCTATAATTCCTAGTAAATCCCAAAACACATCAAACCATTCAAAAAAATTTTCATTCAATTAACATTCAGAATCTAAAAACACATGGTTATAAATTTAGGATTCCTTTGAGATGATAATCAAACGAAAGAAAATTATCTCAATACCTCCAATAATGTCTGTCGTGGTACTTAAAGCCCGAGGTCCTTCTTACGATTTGCTACCAATTCAGCTTCAGCTTCAACGCGCCTTCGAGCATTTCTAAAATTAACATAACTCGACTAAGTTTTAAACTGAATATAATCAAAATCCAAAAAAAAACCAGTATCATAAAAAGCAACCAAAAATACCTTTTGATGTCCATGAATTCCTCCCGGTATTTTGCCCAAACCGAATCTAATGGTGTATAGATCAAACCTTTTTCGGCCAACCTGACTTATTTCAACCCGCGCCAAAAATCACCCATAGTACCTATGCGAATATAAGAATGTATTCCATGCCAACGTATCCTTAGTAATGTAGGTTTCCGCCTATTTAGTCTTGTTGCTACCTCATTCCTCTTTAGTGCTGGTAGCACATCTTTGATTTCAGTAATAAAAACCGCTTTGACGTTCTAATTAGAAATACAAAGGAATAACTTTATAAGCCATCTAATCTTAGTAAATATAACAGATGAAACAGGAAATTTGAAGTAAACTGGGTTTATAATGTTTGACATATGAAGTGCCTATTGAGTCTTGTAATGGCATTCAATGTCACAGACCCTTGAACAGATGGCTTGCTAATCAAGATTCCCACTCACAAGCTGCACCTTCACTTCTGTCATTTTGCCATTAATGATATGCGATATCAGTTTCACTTGCTGCAAATTCAAGGAAAACTCATAACCTTCGAACTGGAAGGATGAGAATTTGGTTCTGTGCGATACAAATATTATCGACATATACCTTGATTCCACTTTCATCTTTTTCTGTGGGGATTTGAATGGGTTGTGTTGACCATTTTTAGGCACTTTGATTAGCTTTCTACGAAAGGCTGCATAAGATTACAATAAATATGAGAATAACTCGTAACATTCCAACTGGAAAGATGGTAATTTTGTTATGTGAGATACAAATATATAGTCATGACATATGCCTTGATTGTACTGAACTGAAAGTCTCGTATATACCTTTTTTTTTATCATTGCTGGCGAGTTGATCAAATTGAGATTCGACATTTGGATTTGGCTCGAGTACATTAGATCAGTTACTCACAAGTCACAACACTAAATAACTTGACCTTCAAAATTTCCACGATAACGTAAATATAGTTAATCACGTAGTGACACAATTTCAGCAATATACATGATTTTAGCCATGTAGGTGCCACATTTTTTCCCCTTCAATTGGCTATATGATAAAGTAGAAGTGATAAGGATGATTTACTTTTTAAGAATTCACACTCCATAAATTCAAAACCATGGAGTTTGTAGGGTTCACCACTCTTAACATGTTAAAAAACATAAAATTTGTTTACATTTCAGTAATAGATAAACACTAAAACTAAAGCCATGTATTTACATACCTCGACTTTCTTCATTGCGTTTGTGGGTTCAGGTGGTGGCGTTCTTGAATGATGTGGTCCCTTAGTCGGGGTTGTTGTAAGTCCTGGTTTTTCTATTTCTTCCAAATGGGAAACCTTTCGTAGTGTTGGGTCATCTGAAAAATGATCTAACCTCCATCAAACACCCAACTTTTATAATTCTCAAAAGGATGACAAAGCAATGATGCTTAAGCTTTTGAAAAAACATTAATAGAATGTTATATCTCAGTTACCTCCAATGATTACTGCCCTATTATTGCGCAACCCTTTTGGGATGTGTATTATCTCAAAATGGGTTAAAAAGGTAAAAAGTACAAAGTTTACCCGAAATAGGTTAAATGTTGCTTCCACATATAGTTTAGACATATCTTTTAGGCGACTTTCGATTTTAGTTTTGGCTTCACTATTTGCTTGCGCCCTATTCCCGTCAAGTAACCAAGAAGGGAAAGTAACATAACAACAAAGTTTACATGTTTTGACTCCCTACTAAATCTGCCTATTTTGGCAATATTTTGTCTATAAAATAGCCATTTAACCATTGTTGTGAATTACATGTTGTTTGACTATCAATCGCTTATTATTCTCTTCAAATATCCTGAGTTTTTACACACAAAAATTAAGAAACAGTCCTATAACTGGAGAGGGGGAGTTTAGGTTCTAAACGGAACAACAGTAGTAGATTAATTGCAAACATGTACCCGCACAGTTTCCTAATCATATTTAACACCATAATAATTTATCAAAATACTTATTTATGTGGGAGAAAATCTCAACCCAACCCGGTCCATGACCCATACAAAAAAGTAGCCAAGTTGACCCAAACCGATTTTTGCCCAGCCCATTCTTTAACCTCTACAATGTGTCATGCAATCAATAACACCAAATCTACTCGAATAATGCTTGAAATAACACTTGAAGTATGAATGTGCCCAGCCAAACTAACGCTTGAACTAACACTCTAACAGTATGAAGTATGAACAAATATGTAATCAATATTTAACTAATATGAAGCATGAACACTTCTTTAACTAATGGAAATAATACCTCAAGGAGCTCAGAATCCCAGGGCGGGCTTGTACGAAGAGCATGTCTGTCATACTCAAGAAAAGAATCTCTAACTTTCCCAACTGTGGACCCCGTTTCTTTCCCGTCCTCTATTTTTAATTCATTATTTACCTTTCCAGATGCATACCGATACCCACCACCAAACCTAACAGCCTGAGTCAGAGCCTTGCCAATTGATTATTTCCCCTAGAGATTAGACCTTTCTTTCCATTGTTTCTTTTACGTTTAGCGATGGTGTGTCTTTTCTATTGGTAGCTGTTGATTGAATATCTTTCCATTTTGCATACTCAGACTTCTTTTCTGATCTTCCCGGGGATAAAAATGAATAGAGAAATGCAGTGAAAGAGGAAGTATCGGGACAATCAACTAAGACTGACACATCTAATTTCTGGATTACATTGTTTTGTATCTCTTCTTGGTTCACCAGTCACATCTCCCTAAAAGACGCAAAAAATAATCCAAATAAGACATTTAAGATATATAGAAGAGCACATTAAAAGAGATGTGTGTTGTGTGATTTTACATATACTTCAATCTGTTAAAGTCGCTTTATGTACTGTTAGTCATTTAACAGGCAATAACAGTATATCCATAGGTAAAAATTATGTTACAATACCGAATGAAATATGGTATGGTATGATTGCTTTGATATGAGATTAGGGAGATGCAAGTTATGTTTTTAGTCAGTATTTCTTTTATTTTTTAATGAAACATTAGTGGGATCCTACCACAATTGGTCTATAACGCACATCATAAAATATGTTCCCAGTAATACATCGTTGGCAATCAATTGGATAGACGGCTTAATGTGCCCCAATTAAGCACCTATCCGGCTCAATTAGTAGTAATATCGACTTCAGCTTCACGCTGCTAACATAATGGTTTATCCTATGTACTTACACGTGCTGATGTGCATCACTTATTCACATAAATATTACGGCCAAATCTTCCAAGCCAATCAAGTTTAGTAACACACTCTTCCATTACCTGACAATACATATTACAAAATTCTTATATTCTCAAACGGTCAAACTGAAGTATGTTAATTTAGTTCATTTCATTATGGCAAAAAATAATTACAATTTCTCTTAGACATCTAAAATGCTTACAGTATGGCAAAAACGAAGTACCTTTCTCTTAGACATTCCATCGAACATCTTCCACGCGGCCTTCAATTCTTGATATCACATCCTGGTAAACCATAAAAAGTATCAAAATCTACATCAATCATATTTTAAAAACAAAACTACATCAAAGTTGTCACTACAAAAGAACAATATTGCATCAAAATTGAAACAATATTGCTTCAAAATATTATTTAATGATTTAATCTGTGGTTTTAGCCAAAGTTGGTTGTTCTATAATGGTTACAATACCTCGATTCGTTCTTCAAAATCATCTTCATAAAACCTTTCTTAGTTTAAGATCCTGAAATTTAATAGAGAAAAAATCGATTGATGGGTCATTAAATCAACTATTTAAGCATTAAACATATATTACCCATGAGATTTTTGGAGATGAAACGATTGCTTTTCATTATGTTGTAATTTTTAACCATTAATTATATCGAAGATTAGATTTTAATTTATGAACTATTAGGTAAAAAACACAATCGATTTCACGCCAATGCAATTGAAATTAGAGTTCGTAATTTTGTCAAACAAAAATGAAGAAAAGGTTGAACTTTTTGATATTAGGGTTTGAATTTTAACAACTGTAAATTAACATACCTGTATCATTTGATAATGGTAAAATCCAATGACCGAACAGCATGTTGTAGGTTATCAATTTCATCACCTTCTCTACACAAATTAATCATTCAATTGGCATCTTCAATTTTTGTTTACGATGATACGTGGTAATGAATTGTTATAGAGATTACTTGAATGAATTTGAAAAAATAAATAAATCTTGATTCACTTCCTTATTTGATGGGTTTTTGGTTTGACTTAGTTGAACGAATTGATTTCAAAATTTGTGAAAACTTTCTATTAGTAGTGGTTTTCCAGGTGTCATTTTTTTAGAGTTTTGGGGTGATTTATTGTCTCTAAAAATAGCAATCACACTTGTGTTTTATATAGGTAGGTAGGTATATATAATAATAGTATATATAAATATATATATATATATATATAGTATTAGTATATATTATGTAATATCTACTATCATAGTTATATAATAACAGAGAGGCATTACACGTCTATTGCCAGTCATTGCCAAAAATCATCTTTGTGCCAATGTCATCGTGCCATTCATCAGAAGACAACTATGTAATTTTCATTTTTAATTAAACATTCTTTTTAAGTAATTTGCCGCTAATATATTTAAAAAATTGCTATGAAAGTATGTGTCGACATGTGACTTGTTTAGAGAAGAGTATGGAATACGTGCAAACCATAAGTTTACCACTATAAGCTTATCCAACTTTTGTTTTATTTGGTTTCAATAGTATATATATAGTACTATATATATATATTATAGTAGTAATATATATATGTATACTATATATATATACTATTAGTATATAGTAGTAATATAGTATTTAGTATATATATATATATTACTTTATTCTAGTTATAGGAAAATTAAAGATGCTATTTTATACCAAACATAAATAATTTTAGATATCCGAAAAAGTTCTATAATTGTGGACATCCAAAATTGTATGTGTCTAAATTCCATCGCAACAAAAACTTGTTACATGCAAAAATAGTTACTTTAAGTTTAGAAGTCTCTCAAAATGGGATGCGGGTATATACAAATCCCGAATATATGCGTGATTTGGTAAATGATTAGCATACAAAATAAGAACGAGTTCTATAACTTAAATGAGATATACTTAGCATTAGTATAATACTATGTACACTGGTTTTATGTGAATTTGAAATGAGACAAATCTTTAAAGTTGTAATAGATATTGGATACAAGGTTAAGTGTAAAGATAAACAAGTCACATATTTTCATATCCACTCCTTAAAAAAAAGGTAATGAAAACCCTCCAACACCAAAACCAAAAAACTAGAAACTAAGTATCATTCCAAAAACTAAACCTCATCCGGCCAAAAACCAGCCGAACACCTTCCCTACCCCGACCCGGCGACTCCAACCAGCACTCCACCAGAAACTACAACCAATAAGAAAATCGCCATTTGTATCTGATTCTCCAGGTCCTAAGGCTGGCATAACGGAAACTCTTACGCGGAATGAGGAGAGTATAACCGAAAACGACATGCTCAAGTATCCATATAGCTAAAGTGGTTTGAGAAATTTCGATCTATGATAGCTCATTGTTTCAGCGTTGTTCTGAAATTCTTGTTGTTATGTTGGTTTGCTTTTTATATGGTGCATGTTTATATATGGCGATCAAAATTGAAGATAATAACAAATTAATTATGTATTAATCCAAAACAAAACTAAATTTTACATTAACTATTTAACAAAACTATACATAGCTTTAATTAAAAAGCTTTTAAGCTATCGTAATGTAAAAAAGAAAAATGTGTAGGAAATTATACATTTGTAGTCTCAATGAAATATAATAGAAAGATTGTTGAGAAAAAAAATATCTAAAACTATCATAAACAATAAAACTTAGGTTCATGATTGTATATATTTATATTCTAGTACAATATTACACGTCTTTAGAATGGATTCATGTAATAAACAAACAAGTCTCAGTGTGAGTTTATAAAGATGCTCGAAGATTAGTCGATTCAAAACTATCATATACCGATTGGCGATTTAACAAAATACAATTTTGAGTAGCCAACATTTTTCGGAGAATTGTCCATTATTTAATCCTAACAAAACCAGAACTCACAAAGGCAATAACCAAATATAAAACATTAAAAAAAATAATAATAAAATAAAATAAAATAAAATAAATAAAACAATTATAACCTTAATAACTGATGCACAACCTGTTATAACATCTAACCGGATAATGCTAACCATATGACCAAACTAAGTGAGACACCACAAGAAATATAAAAACGGTCATGGAGATAATACGTTCAATTGTACACCACACCTAACCAATGATAACCTAGCAAATTTTTATTTCTTTCCTAAATGAGTTTTGTTAAACAAAACAACCCTCAAAACGATGATAACAAACCATGATAAAAGTGTGAAGCTACCATAAAACCCGAACAAAACTACAACCTTTACCATTGATGCTAACAACTTGAGCCCACAATCATCCCCGATCGAAGTTATTTATTTATTTATGATTTATTTATTATTATTATTGCTATTGTTATTATTATTGCTATTGTTATTCTTTTTCTTATAACATCACTTTCATTAGAAACAAAACCATATGATTACAAGAAATTAGTGGGGAGCTTCGAAACTATCTAGGCCCCCACACCTCTAGCAAGAGCAAAGCTAATCCTGCTGAAGATATGAATAGCAGCGCGCGCGCCAATGTCCTGAGTTATAGAAAACTTCTGGATCCGCTTTAGTAAGGTCACCGCATCCGTCAAATGTCTCTTATCATATCATACAGATGAGAGGCAGTTTGTTGCTTCCTCCATCTCAAAATAGATGTTCATTTTTATATTACACAAAATTTTAAAAAATCCGATTAACTACATTTTACAGCAATAAAATATCACATCTACCTACTAAAATCAATTTTGATTAGTTAAACCCAATGTTTTGAAACCTGGGTCGACCCGGCCGGGTCAACCGGTTCCGACCAAAAAACGAGTAAACAACCGAGGTTTTAAAAACGGGTTAACCGGTTAGACCCGCTGGGTTTAAGTGACATGAGCCAACCCGGTTCTCGAAACCCGATCGGGTTTAGTTTTTTTTTAATAAAAAACCAGGTTAACCCAACAGTCAAATCGGTTGAACCGATAACCCGATGACTCAACCGGATCGATTAAAAATTGGTTAAACCACAAAATCAATACTTTTGGTCCACCTCAAATAGAAATTTGAAAGCTGGGACTTAGATAGTACGTACAATTTTAGTCCCACAAAACTAAAATTTTACAAATATCCTAACAAATTTTCCTAGCTTGATTATTCTAGTCATGTCCCAATTCATTTCATCATCATAAAACCAAACAACCTCAACGCTGTGTTCTCAAGTAATGTATAAAAAGAAAAGAAAAGAAAATGAAAGAAAAGAAAGAAACAGAAAAGAGAAGACAAGAAAAGCTAGTGATAAATTATGTGTTCTTGAGTCTCAGTAGAATGAAAGAAAAGCAAAGAAAGCTTGGCCATAAAATTACAGATATACCCTCTTTCATCTAACATTCATAGAAAAAGTATGTAAGTTATAATTGCAAAACAAGAACCACTACTAGAAACAAGAATTAAATTTTCGAAATCTTTAAAATCACCAAAAAACTTTATGGAACGTAACTTACCCAGATCTAAAATAATATTATATCTATAATCCACCCATGTGCAGGATGTAGCAAAAAAAAGAAAAGAAAAAAATGGTTCGGAGGCCACTGAAAGGAATAAACAAAAATTGATGATGTTTAAATCAAATATTCCCTTGTTAAGCAAAACTATAGAGTTATTTAAGAAGTAGTTGGAGAATGAGAGCAGGGTGCAGCAATAATTGTAAACAGAGACGTGGGGTGAATGTTGAAAATATGGCAACATAGCAAGGGTGAATTGGTCGTTTCATAACAAAATACCTTCTTTCCTTCCCAATCTGCCCAAAATTGGGCGGAAGATTTTAGCTCCAAAAACCATCAAATTTCCCCCAACTTTCTTCCCTCATCAGTTCCTTTCTTTCTTTGAAAAATCTTGAGAACACATAAAATTTTTGTCTTCTCCCCTTTTCTTTTCCTTTCTCTTCAAAATAAAACTGGAGAACACAGTGCAAATCCAACCAAGATCACCATCACCACCATGAACAACAACACAAGGACCACCACCACCCAAATCCTAAAACAAACCACCCACACCATCACCTCCCACCTCATAATCTTCACCCTCTTATCCCTCCTCACCCTCTCCCTCCGCTCCAACGTCGAATCCACCACCCACACTCTCACCACCTTCATCGACCACGACCCTTCTATCAAATCCCTCCTCACGCGCCTCCACCTCCCCACCTCCACCTCTCCTCCTCCCCCACGCGCCCTCACGCGCCGTCGCAGACCCTTCCTCCAGCTCACGCGCGTGGGGACGCTGGACGATGATTTTTTCAGTAGTGACGATGATGTGGATGATCATAGGCTGTTTGGGAATGGGGATAGGTTTAGTGTTAATTATACGGATTTGATTGTTGATAGGTTTGATTTTAGGTTAGGGTTTTCTGGTTTTGTTGTTGATAATGGTATTAAGGTTAGTGAGTTGTCTAAGCTTTCATTTAAGTCGGTTAATTCGGTTAGTTCAGTTATATCGGATAAGTCCATTAAGGAGAAGGATAATGTCAAGTCGGTTGAGGAGAACGAGGATAATGTTAAGGATGATGTTGAGGAGAATGAGAATGAGAATGATAGTGAGGTTGTTGTGGATGAATTGCAGATGCTTTTGAAGAGGTTTGAGATAGAGAAACATGAAATGAGTGCGTTGTTGTTTTTGTTAGGTGTTTTGTCTGCGTCGTACGGTTTTGCTATATTTGGATTTGTGGTGACGTATGCGTGGGTAATGGGGATTGTGTTTGTGGTAGTGGTGAATGATTTGTTGAAAGGGTATAAGTCGTTTTTCAGGACGTTATGGGACGGGTCGAGTTTAGGGTTGAAGAGGTTGTCGGGGTTTATAGTTATGAGATGGGCGGTGAGGGATGCGTTGACGCAGTTGTTGGGAGTGTGGTTTTTTGGGGAGATTGAGGATCAGTATATGTTTTTTAAGATTTTTGTTAGGTTAAAGTTGATGCCTTTTTCGATTGTGTCGCCTTGGGTGAAAGGTTTTGAGAGGGAGATTTATGGTTTTTTGTTGTCGTGGTTTTTGTTGGATACGTTGATTTCATTTGTTTTTGCGGTGGATGCGTGGATTGCGATGGTGGATACTAGGAAGAGTGTGAGGGAAGTTGTGAAAGAAGGGTGTCATTTGATGTCGTTAATGTTGCATCCCGCGATTAATTTGAAGTGTTTGGAAGGCATTGTATGTGGGACGTTTGCGAGATGGGTATTGTCGCATTTTTTAGGGAAGTTCTTTGCTTCTGCTTTTCAGTCGTTTATGGAGGTTTATTTTATGGTGGCGTGGCTTTTGTACTACTTTTCAGTTAAGTCTATGGATGCTAATGCCACTGGAGTACCATTTGGTCATAGAGAGCTTGAACGACTGCTTGAAGATGTTAGATAATGGTTGCTGCAAGTTTTAATGAAATTCGCTTACACGCCGCAGAATGTGAGTTATAAGCGAAGCGGTAAATCTTCAGTGCTTTTGTGTGTTGATTGTATTTTAGGAAATGTGATTTAGCACTGCCATTGTTTTTACGACACCGTCTTGTTGTTTTGTATCATATGTACTTTTAGTATTTATCACGAGGCAGATATAACATGTGTATATTTTTCCCCTTGTAGTGGTAAAACATGCATCCTCTTGTCATTGATTCATATATTAGGTTATTCATCTATTTATATATATTGCTTTAAAATCAGATATATTGAATATAGAAGTAGTATACGATTAGACTAACATTACTTCCATCGTTGGGTGTGCTTCCTTTTAGTCGCTAATTTCATTAACTACAGATCTCTTGGTAACAATTTCGTACAATAAAACAACTACCATATCATTAACAAAACATTCTTCTTGTCTCTGAATCTTTTTGAAGAAAATTTACAAAAATTGTAGCAGATTGGTGGTAAACCTATGGTTAGGCTAAGAAGAGAATCGTGTATGAGCCTGGGTAAGTATAGTACTGTTTGAACAAAATAATTAGAAGTACACCTTGGTTTCATATAAACGGCTGTCAGTTATAAATTCAGTACGATGATTAGTAACTTTTGTATATCATATACTAAAATATCTAGCTGCGTTTGATGATTAGTGACTGTTATATCAAATATACTACTGGTCAACGAGAAGGGTAATTTTAGAGAGGGAGTTTTTTCTTAAGTTGCTTTATTCTAAGCTATCACTACATCTTTTGTTAATGCTTTTACATTCATGCCTTGTATTTAGAAGTATAAATATAATTAATTTTGGAGTAACTGCTGATTACTTCCATCATTACTTTTACCGCCTTTCTAGATTTTTCTTGCTAAACATTATTGGCTACACGTCTACTTGGTAAGAATTACGTGAGATGAAACAACTATAATGATCGAAACAGCCTTCTTGTTTTTGAGACTCTTTCATAGTCTTGTAATGAATTGGTGGTAAAGAAGAATATCTTATCTGAACCCCGAAATGTCAGTCCTTTTATAATAAAGTATTTAGAAATATACCTTGGTATTGGAACACAGAAATCATCGTCAAAACTAACTCTGTTTCTTTTTAGCCGCCTTTAATTTAATGATATAACATGCACATATATCTGAGCACTCTCACCCGCACACTTAAATTTGCCGGAGGTCTTCTTGGAAGCAGTCTCCATACTTTCTGGTTTATCCTGGGATAGGGGTAGCATCTGTCTACATTCTACCTCCCCCATACCCCGCACTAGAGGGATTGAGTATGTTGTTGTTGCTGTTGTTGTTGCCTTTAATGATTAGTGACTGTTCCATCTAATATTATATGAGTACTATATAACGGTCATCAACTGAAAGGTAATAACTTGTTTGCGGGATGGATAGTTAAGCAAGCGTGGGGTTTTTTTATTATGTTACTTTATTAAGAGGTTGAGTAAAATTATTCTTGATTGCATGTCCAGCTGGATAAAGGATAGGAAACTCCATTTTAGTGACCTTAAACATACTTAAGGGGGAAAACATGAAGATACAGTATCCAAATAATACTTAGTTACGGTTCTGGCCTTATTCTTTGTATAAAGGATAAATAGTTCAGTTAACAGTTTCAGTTTCTTTTACGTATGTGTGCCGGACCCAAATTTAGTGATTTTCTGAAAATTGCTAACCCAGCTATCTACTTTTCTCACCTGATAATATTACCAATTCTATGATTTGTAGCCCGAAGAATGTGTCAGTGTACCTTTTAGACAGAATTGTAGTTTATTGATTGAACTGCTGCAACTTTTTGAAGTTATCCAAAAGTTAGGCTGAAAATAATAAATGTGGTCAGAATAGATGGACTTGCTTCAAATTTAGAAGTTCATTGGTTAAAGTAACTTCCATTGAGGGTCTGCCTACCCTTATTTTTGTATCTAAATGAGATATTAACTATCTGTCTGAGGGAAATAGTGTCAGCCAAACTGGAAATAAAATGTTCATGGGTCCCAAACATATATTTCACTTGTGCATCGTGTCTTTTACTTTGAGATGTGATTGTTCTTCAAGGGTAGCATACATATATAAGATACATTGCAGGAAGTAACTAACTGATACAGATATGTCTGTCCTTACGATATTACCATAAGAGATACAGATACGAGATTAGTAGTGAATGGATGATATGCTTTATCCAATAATTGATCTTGGATTGAATCAGCACTGCCTTTCAAAATTATGCTGTTTTTGTGTTTTGTTTATCGTTTCTCGTCTGCAACAAACTATCTTACTTGACTAACAATTTGAATATTTTTTTCTTGAATTTGAATCACTTCCTCTCTATCGCCATTCTTCTGTTTAAGAACTGCGCTGCCTCTGGTTATTTGGTTCATATCAGGTTTAATATGTAACCAGAGCTTATTCTCACACGTAGTACAATCAGAATATGTTAATAATACTGTTTTGTGGTATGAAGTATGAACGATTTTGATTACTTCCATCAGAGTGTACCTGTAAAGGAAGTGGTCATGAGCACCCTGAGAGGGAGGTAAGGAGGTGAAGTGAGATAGAAGCGTGTTCTGCATTTACGGGTTTGCATACTTAAGGCCAGTTATCAAAATCTGATACCAAAATAGGAGTGTCAAGTGTGCAAATGTAATGCAAAGTAGGGTCATATTACATCAGTTCACAATCAACTATGTGGGTTATGGACTTACCAAAAATATTCAGGATTATGTACTATTGTTACATCCATTTACCAATGCAGCTTAAAAGGGTATATAACTAAATGCAGCTTAAAAGGGTAACCCAAGCTATCCAAATAAAGTTGCAATGCGGGATTCAACAATCCAGAGCCTGATTTGATATGATTTGGGAATGATACTATGCATAGTTGGAGCGTCAGATATGTGACAGGTATCAAAGTTTTATTGTATTTGTATTATTTTATCTTTTTTATATTTGACTGGCTCAATGTTTATTTTAGAGTTTCTAGAACCCCTTTTTTTAAAAGTTTCTTCTACCTTCAAATATACTGTGGCATAATAAGATAAAAGCTTAAAACTGAAACATCGCCTTCTATGCATCTGCAGATAGGTCTTCATTATAAAGCAACTTTGTTGATTCACTTAAGATATTGCATACCCAACAGTTTCACTGACAACCAAGGTTGCAAAAAGCGCTAGGCGCTAGTCGGGCGGTCAACCACCGCCGGCCGCGCCTAGGGGGGGGGGGGGGGGGGGGG
>LBNU01005287.1:184532-202474 GCA_014162995.1 Artemisia annua | reverse complement strand
ACACAAAAAAAAAAAAAAAAAAAAAAAAAAAAAAAAAAAAAAAAAAAAAAAAAAAAAAAAAAAAAAAAAACACACAAACACACACACACACACCCACCCTAATTTAAAGTTAAAAAACACCGCTGACCGGCATTGACCACCCTTGACCATCCTGTTGACTGGCCTTGACCGCCTTTTAGACTGATTTTGTAAAATCGAGGCTGCTGGTGGCCGCCTAGCCCGCTTTTTACAACACTGGTGACAACTTAAATATTGAGGCCTTAATATTCTGAAAACCGGTAGGAAGCTGCTGCATAGAGATGATAGTCATGTTTGTATGAGTATAAGCAAGTTGTAAAATACTTTAAGTTCCATAAATTATTGGTCGCTTTTAGATGAAGTTGATTAACAAAGGATGGATTCTTGTTTGAGTTGGCTGTTGCGTGTGTATATGATGTGTAATATACATTATTCTCGCGCCCCAGATTTGTTACATACATATAAGCAAGCTGTAAAATACTTAAGTTCGCCTAAGTATTGGTCGATTTTTAGATGAAGTTGATTAATAAAGGGTGGGTTCTTGTTTGAGTTGGCTGTTGCTTGTGTATTTGTTGTGTAACATACATTATTCTCGCGCCCCCGGACTTATTACAAAAAACTTGTACACATTATGCTAACTAAATTAGTTGACTCAGTGTGGTCCTTTTTTAAACTAGGATTAAAATATAGATCTCCTAGAACATGAATTAGCTATTATTTTCTGGTTTCTAGTACTTCTTTGTGGCTGCAGAAATAGTTGTGCTGCTTGTGCATGAATTCCATACATGACTATATTTAATGAGCATTACATATTTTTACATGTTACAACGACCAATGAAAAACGAATTTGAGCAACTCTTAATGTAATCCGTACAAAAAACATGTTTCATTTCTCACATCAGACTTAAAATAGCTAGTCGCTTACAATATTAAGTTATCTCTTTACATGAATATATATAATAATATTGCAGGAAGCCGGGACAATACGTTTGACTTCATAGAAAGTCAAAGGCACAGAGGAATTCTTCGATCATGTGGCGAAGTGGCACACCTAACTACACTGAGGAAGACTTCCTCGTCACATGGAATACTGAGCCTGGAATCAGTAGTGAAGTCATATTCTTCTCGAGCTTGATCCAACAACGCACTGAACAACGGGTGTTTGAGTAATTTCACCTTGATCACAAACCTCCTCTGGTTTTTGCCTACATAAACCACCATATGGCCTTTTGGGACATCTCTCGGAATTGAAGCTTCCTCTTCATGCATGGATGAAGATGGCCAACTGAATGCCCATTGGCAGCACTTATCACAGCTTTCAGAATAAGGTACAACTCCTCCATCATTCATCTTTTTCCACTTTCTAATCCATGATTTCATAACCTTCCCGTTTGCCATCTTTTATGTATGCGTGTATATATGTATGTGTGTGTGTATGCTTCTGTGTGTGAATGAGAGATATTGTGGTGTTGGTTTTAAGGTGCGAGAGATCATATATAGTGTTAGAGGTTGAATATCTCAGAGCTTATTGGAACATTAAATGCGGAATCACACAAATATATATATTATAGAGGGAGAGAGAGGGATGGGTAGCTTAAAGAGGATATGGGAAAAGTTTTATAGAGCTGGAGCTTTATGTGGTTATGCCCTTTTGTTGCGATAGTGTACTTTGATTTTGCATTCATGGGGTTTTTATTTTAATATATGTCAAGGGATACGAATTTGTACGAACAAGTGTTTTGCATGAATAAAAGAGCCCTTCTTTTTTTACAAATAAGTTCATCCCCACATTCACATGTATATATTATTTTATAATATCTTTTGAGTAACATGTAAGAATTAAAAGTTTGTGGAATGCACTTTGTCCAAGAAGGTTATCCCATGCCTTCCATACTATCCTTTTATCTATCCCACTCCCAACTTGTGGGTCTCACTTTTTGTAACTTGGCATTCTTTTTGATGTAATTCTTGAAACATTCTTTTTTGTGTGCGAGTCTTAATTTAAGCTGTAAAGTTAAAACTCGGGTTTACCGACTCTTAGAAACAATTAGAGCTGTGTAGCAATGGTGTCACTTTCTTTATCTCTTGATTTACTGAACTACACACTAAACTGAGGAACAAGGTTCCTAACAGTTTGACCTTTTAACTTTTAAGTTGACTCAATTGAATTATTAGTTGTGGGCCACAGGCAACTTGGTCGCTTTCTTTATTATCTTTATTGATTTAGGCAATAAAGTAACTTGGCTATGTGTATAGAGTCAATGGATTGATTTGATTCAAAGATTGTGATTTAGGGGGAATTGATATCGACTTGACGATTGACTCATAGTTATCTAAGCTACAAATTGCTTTTGTGAATCACTAGTGTAAGTGGAAAGTGGGCTGTTGACGAAAATGGTACTGTCATCACTTTCATGATCCTACACTTTAGGTTTTTTAATTGAGAGCTTTTCTTGGTGCTTGTCCCATTTAACTTGGTCTTGTCTTTCCCTTTCTAGATAAGTCTACATATGGGTCCAACCTTAAAAATGATAAGAAAGAATCCCTTTTTTATTAAAACTTTCAACTGTTACACCAGTATGCAGTATCAGTATATATATATATATATATATATATACTGATACTGCATACTGGTGTAACAGTTGAAAGTTTTAATAAAAAAGGGATTCTTTCTTATCATTTTTAAGGTTGGACCCATATGTAGACTTATCTAGAAAGGGAAAGACAAGACCAAGTTAAATGGGACAAGCACCAAGAAAAGCTCTCAATTAAAAAACCTAAAGTGTAGGATCATGAAAGTGATGACAGTACCATTTTCGTCAACAGCCCACTTTCCACTTACACTAGTGATTCACAAAAGCAATTTGTAGCTTAGATAACTATGAGTCAATCGTCAAGTCGATATCAATTCCCCCTAAATCACAATCTTTGAATCAAATCAATCCATTGACTCTATACACATAGCCAAGTTACTTTATTGCCTAAATCAANATATATATATATATATATATATATATATATATATATATATATATATATATATATATATATATATATATATATATATATATATATATATATATATATTAGTAAATTGTATCTTTATACCAAGTGGACAAAAACTGGCTCAATGCGATAAAACCCCATGTTAGTTTCTGTTCGCAGTTCAGATATTCCCAAACCGGTTCTCTGTTTGGTTTGGAACCAAACCCAAGCCAGTTTCTTCTTTCTGTGGTTATTTAAATCTGAAAAGTTTGTGTTTGGTTAATAAGCAGTTTGGATTAGTTTTTGTTATATGATATCGGGCATAATTGGGATCTTATCCTATGTACAGATCCGATAGGCAATCTTATTAAGAAGGGAAATATGGTGTTTTGTTTTTATAATTGGTTTGACCCCTTTTAAGTGGAAAAGGCCTACCACATACACCGAAAGATTTAGGTGTATGATGGGTATAAAATCTTGATCTATGATTGTCACAAATGTCACTAGTAGGTGGTATGGTACAACTTAAACACATGATTACATAAAATGATAATTTTATGAGATAACTATAAAATCTTGGTCTCTGAGTTAGAAATCCCCAAGTGTCATGAAGTTGGTAGTTGCTCAATTTATTATAAGTTTTTGCTTGTTTTGTCCCACCACACACTTACATGCTTTCACACATATGACATTTAAAGAAAGATTGTACAAACCCGTACCCAACTTTCACTTTCTTAATAAATATTAATTCAGTGAAAGTATCATGTCATCTTGTTGGAAACATTGGCATTTTACACTTACATGCGTGCATTTACGAGAATCAACATGTTACATTTGAGTCTGACCAAAGCATAGTAGTTTAAAACTTTAAATTTCTGTCTTTCATACACATTAGTCTTGAACTTTACAGAGCTATGTTTTGATAAGTGAAGCTCAAAAACTGTTATGCTCTAGTAAGTTAAAAACTACGATTTTCTTGTAAGTTAAGTTTTTAACTAGCAAGTTGTGGTAAAATATCTGCTGAAAACATTTATTTTGTTGCAAATTCAGTTGAATTGATAATCGATAGAGACAATCATGATGGGATTTAGATTTAGAGAGTGTCCATGATTGCTTATTTGAGTGGTTATCTGCTTCTTTTTGGGCAGATAAGCATAATGAGCATTTGGATAAAACTGTTTATATTCTTATTTTATTCTAAATAGTACTACGGAGTGCTTGCTAGTAGTCAAATTGGTAAATGTTTAGTTTTAAGTAGATAAGAACTTAATAAATGCAATCCATGAAACACCCTAATATCTCGGCCACATTGACGAGACTACACCTTGAAATAATTTGGGTTTGGGGTTTAGATATTTTGATCAGGTTCATCTGGTCTGAACTCTGAACCATGTGTACATCAAATCGGCCAGCCTGAAATGGAAATCTGAGGTGATAGTTAGAGAGAGTGACTAGAGGGACCCCTTAGGGATTATGAGTTGTGCATAAATCCGGGAGTAAATGAAATCCAGCAAAGTGATTCATCCCCTTAGGCAGTTGGTCTGTTGGAATCCTACATGAACAGTTCATATATGGCATAGTAATCATCATGCTGATTGAGACTGTTCACAAATGCTAAATTAGTAGTCCCATTGCTATTATGTTTTTGCACAAGATGTGACAGTTTTACGAAAATGACTTATCTTGGGTTTATATTTCACCAAGGGTTAATTGCAAACAACCGTCTTTTTGCGATTGGTGTTAAAACGCTAATATTTTGCTGCTAACATTTATACTTTGCGACAATCGTATTCATCCTTAAGTAATTTGTTAAAAACCAATGTTTATTCTTTTCACTAATTATTGATCAAACAAACAGGTCAAAAGTTGTGTAAACTGTTTGTTATTCATTATCTGTTTAAAAAAAAAATTCTTTAGCTTCGTAAAATTTATCTTGTCATAAAAATGTGACAGAACTGTTGACAGATAACATAAATTATAATATTAATATAGATAAAATACCATGTCTGCAATGATATGGTATGGACAAGATCTACAACTTCGACATGTATTATATTAACAATTAAATCAAATAAATAATAATAATTGTAAAAATGTATCAAACTTGTCATC
The DNA here is from genome assembly GCA_014162995.1 of Artemisia annua. Classification (NCBI taxonomy): domain Eukaryota; kingdom Viridiplantae; phylum Streptophyta; class Magnoliopsida; order Asterales; family Asteraceae; genus Artemisia; species Artemisia annua. The sequence continues at coordinate 197,359 of LBNU01005287.1, read as the reverse complement.
TTTTGCTTTATAGTCGATTTTTTTTCCCTATTATATCAGTTAACTTTTGAATTTATATTCTATGTAGCAAGTGACCTTATTTATGCAATGACATGAAAAAGTTGTTATGCACCATGTGTGCATCATTTCAAAACAAAAACAAATGGGAATTTATCAGGACTCGGCAACTTAAAAATTGGCAACAAAAACTAGATCCTATGGTATCCATTTAGTTCCAATATAGAGTCTTTGGTCTCAAACAGACGCTATCTAGCTCTAAAACTTTGGACTAGTGATTCAAGTTTAATTTCTTGCCTACACGCCTTTGTTTAATTCAAATAAAAGAAAATGTCTAAGTAATGAACCGAATTAGATGTGGTACACGCCAATTTCTTTTCCATATCAATAACTTCATATAAAATTTTCATTCATTTTACCAATTTCAATGGTACAACTTTGAGTCAGCCTCCAAGCGCGTAGCTCGGTTGGTTCAGGACGAGAGGACTTTTCGTGTGCTATGGTAAAGCTTAAAGGCATTACGCCATTAATTGTGGGAGAAGGGGACAACATTGCGGCATGAGTTGGCCATGTGAGCATATCCTCTCACTCTTGTTACACAGTTTCTATCACATGACTCTCCCCATTCAAGAGAATGGTCACGTTTCCGAAACTGGGAACACTCTCCTGTGCAAGTTGTTGAGTCTTAGGTCGATGTGCGTCAGTTTTCCGGTTATCATTGTTTTGTAAGGAACCGAATATTGTCTACCTTTGAGTAAGTCGGTAATTTTAGTAATCACAAATTACCTTCCAAACTAATATCATATATTTGAACAATTTATTATATTATTTGTAGATGAAGTAATGATTATGTGCAATGCAGAGCACGTTATAACATATGAATTATATAGGATGGACTAGCTGGCAGATTCTACATCCAGGATATGAAATATCTGTGCCTTAAATACCCTCCATGCTCCCTTCTTCTGATACAATTACCTACACATCAACCCCATGCCTCACTCTTTACTCCCAAATGTACATTTTTCACTTCCAAATCTTATCTAACTGATAACCAATCAACGGTTGATATTTGGAAATATGTGACATGTATGTTGTAGGACTAAAACAACTAGGTTGTAGGACTAAAACAACTGTCCTAGTTGTCATACCATACCGTTAGTTATTGTTGTTTGAAAACTTTGAAGTGATGATTGATGATATGATTTGACTATTGATTATATCAATTTATTATGTTTCAGATTTTGAATCCTTTGGTTGCTATTGACTTTTTACTCAATGTTACATAAGTTAACACAGACGGGTTAAATATTTATCATAACAACTTAACAAAGATCTGCTCTCTAGCTCTTTATCACTAGATACCGCATAATGCCCGGGGCCTGGGGAACGTGGGACGGAGGCTGCTGAGTTAACGCATGAGGGTAAAGGGGGCAATGTCCCTAGAAGAATTAAACACTGTAATCGTGGGTGCGGCCTTTATGCAGTTATGGAGTTCCTGGCTAGCCTAGTTTGACTCCTTTTGTGTCTATTATAAACCCATAGTGTGATTAATAGTATAGACTCGCTAGTTGAGTCATGAATGTGGGTCGTTCCTTGGAACCGGAACACTTGTATCTTGTGTGTTTCTACTGTATTCATAGAGTTTTATTTGTTTCTTAATACAGTATACACAATCAAGAGTTTACCTTTTGATTTTTTCATATCAACAGGGGTTAGGCCGTTAGGGACCAAAATAAATGGTAGTTTATGTACCAAACTAGTCAAGTCTTATTTAACAACAACAATACACAATCCCGTTGAAGCGTGGTGGCTGCATGTGGCACGTGCCACTTACGAATTCATGTTCGAGCTTCATTTTCTTTTCACACGTTAGTACTTCCATTGTAGTCTTGAAATCTTTCCATATTTTACCCCTGATCTTCACTATTATTTAGTAAATTGAGTTATTGTTTTATAACTTGCCTCTATTTACCCCCGTTTTTTAATAACCAGCTTTGTAGTTAAAAATCCTCTCTTATTTTACCCCCAAACTTTAGTTTCTTTTAAAGTTCGCCTCATAACCTGAAAAACGTATGTTATTTTACTCATGAAGCTCAATATTTGTAAACCTTTCTACAATATGACACACATAAAAATAAACTGAGCCGTAAATTGTGCTACATGCGATCCAAATCTCTATATCCGCCATTGTATAGGGCGTTAAGTCCTATCTAAGTTAACGTGTGGAGTTTAACATATTGTAAGAACAACCACTCAGGGGTGGTCTAGTGGCAAGAGGGCTTGTGACTATCACACTAAAATGTGTGAGGACTCAAGTTCATTCCTGTTAGGTGCAAAGAGGGCTTTACCTGGTTTGAGTTTGTGTGACGATAGGTTCAACCCTCGTGGATTAGCCGGCTAAAAGTTCGAAAACCATGGTTACCAAAAAAAAAAAAAAAAAAAAAAAAAAAAAAAAAACGTATTGTAAGAACGTTGTACAGAAAGTGATAACAAACAACTTTGGTTGTTTATCTTAACTCCAGCTTCACTCTTACATCACTTAATGCAAGTCTTTTGAAATTTAAACGATTAGTTAAAACTCAACATCTCTTAACTAGAACAAAATGTAACATTGTTGTACACTTGTACACGATGTCATAAAAGTGATTATAGTTTGAAGTTACTAAAAAGTGAGTAGAGTAAATTACACTGTTTGTCCCTGTGGTTTGCTCCAAATTACTACCGTAGTCCCTGATCTTATTTTTTTGCTTTTTTGCTCCTTATTGTTTACATATTGCATGCTGTCAGTCCTTATCGCTAACTGTCGTTATCTTCTCCGTTAGCTCCTAATCGTCAAGTTGCAACTTTAGTCCATTAACCAAACGATCGTTTGCAACATTAGTCCTTTATACTAACGACCGTTTTTAATTAACTCAAATCTTGGTTTTCTTAAAAAAATTCTTTTCAACACGGTATTTATCGTTTTCGCCCGTTTTTATGTGTTTTCTTACGTTTTCGTTCGTTTTTATACGTTTTCGTCCGTTTTATACGTTTTCGTCTGTCTTTATACGTTTTCGTCTGTTTTTCTTACGTTTTCATATGTTTTTATCCATTTTTATACGTTTTCTTACGTTTTCATACGTTTTCCTCCGTTTTTTACGCTTTTGTCCGTTTTTCTTACATTTTCATATGTTTTCGCTCGTTTCTTACGTTTTCACCCATTTTCTTATGTTTCTATACATTTTCTTACGTTTTTGTCCGTTTTTATACGTTTATATACATTTTCGTCTGTTTTATACATTTTTCTTGTGTTTTCATATGTTTTTATTCATTTTCATATGTTTTTATACACTTTCATCCGTGATAAAACGTAATAAAATAAGCAAAAACGTATAAAATCAGATAGAAACGTATAAAAACGAATATAAATGCAAGAAAAACGTATAAAACAGACAAAAACGAATATAAATGCAAGAAAAACGTATAAATAGACGAAAATGTATAAAAAGTATGATAACATATAAAAACGGGTGAAAACAGAAGAAAACGAGCGAAAATGTATAAAAACAGATGAAAACAAATAAAAACTGATGTAAACATATGAAAACAGATAAAAACGAATAAAACGCAAAAAAAAGCGTATAAAAACGGATGAAAACGTATTTAAACGGATGAAAACGTATAAAAACATATGAAAACGTATAAAAACGGATGAAAATGTAAGAAAAACAGACAAAAGCGTAAAAATAGGAGGAAAACGTATAAAAACAGACAAAAACGTATACAAGTGGATAAAACCGTATGAAAACGTATAAAAACGGACGAAAACGTAAGAAAACGCATAAAAACTGGCGAAACGTAAGAAAACGGGCGAAAACAATAAAAACCAAAGTTGAGTTAATTAGAAACGGCAATTAGTATAAAGGACTAATGTTGCAAATGATCGTTTGTTTAATGGACTAACGTTGCCAATTGACAATTGGGAGCTAACGGAAAAGATAACGACAGTTAGCGATAAGGACTGGCAACGTGCAATATGTAAACCATAAGGAGCAAAAAAGCAAAAAAATAAGATCAGGGACTATGGTAGTGATTTGGAGCAAACCATAGGGACGAATGGTGTAATTTACTCAAGTGAGTAATATGTAACTTGAAAATGCGACATTAATGCAGGTATCAACTTTTCACACAAATATTCTGATAGTAACACAAATATTAAGTTGTGAAATCGCTTCATATTGGCACAAATATAACACATAAACACAATGCCGTAAAGTCGTGTATATAAAACTTTCTGGTAGTAACATTGTTATGCCGAACTGTGCAAGTAATCGAAACAATAAGCTAGAATATTTTTGAATTTAAAATTCCATCAAATTGGTCAAATGGGGCACATTTAAAGACTTTTCAAATACATTCTTTTCTGTACATAAACTTTCTCAAACAAGAGGAACCTTACTACTTTTAATTCTGGCAGGAGATGAAACATGGTGAGCAAGCGGGAACTTTGATTTGGAAGTCTTTGAGTGGTTTTCTCGTGGGTATGGATAAGTGGATGCTAATTCTATCACACGGCAGAGGATTGGCTTTGGTAAAGGTCGCCATGGTTGATTTCGTTTATGCAAGTCCTGCAAATAAAAAAACTTTTATTTCATACTATAATTATTGTAATAAGAACTCTTAAGACAGGTTTTCAACATACAAAGAAATGTATATGTACTAAGTTTTCAGTAGAATATGGAAGGTCGATTAAAAACCATATGAGTGAGTCATTTTCTGCTATTTTAATAACATGCGAATGGGAAGAGTTGCCCAACGTTTATTTTTTTAATGCATAAAACCTTCCACAAATCCACATTGTTTCTTAAAAAGTCTAGATTACTATCATCATTATATGGGTTTTAAAGTCATATTTTTTGCTGCGTCAACCAAATTTAGTCTGACTATTTGCTTCTAGTTTTTCAAGCCGGTAATCCGGCATAATCACTTTGAAAATAAAACAAAAGGAAAGAGGAGGGAAAGGACCTGTATCCTATCTCCTTTTAGTGCCTGACTTGCTTTCAAAAGATTTCGCCATTTATCCTGTAGAAACATATCGATACAACACAAATGGAAAAAAAATTATCCGTTATGGGAAATCTTATATTAACTAAAAGATATGACATCATGACATATCAGAAGATGCAATGTACCTTCAAATCAACAGATGTTCGATGAACTGATGATGCGAAAAGCAATTTCTTTATATGAGTCCATTTCCCTACCCCGAAATGAGCAACACCATCAATCAACTTCTTCACTTCAGAAACACTCCACAGTTTGTGATGCTTCCTTTGATTTCCGCTCGCCACAGATCTCATCAGCATCTGAGAATCATCTTCTTCTGACTCACTTGTATAATACTCAAAGTGCTTTTCAATCTGTGTTTAAAAATACATATATGTGAATGATAATAGATTTCAAACTCCTTTCAGTTTACAATATATATTACAGTAAATTCGATTATGGTTCCTATTATTTCCTCAAAATCATTGAAATCCTCTCTCACAGAAACTAGTTGCATAAACAGTCCTGACATGGAATATTTGTTGGAAACAACCATCACATATTCCCTTTCAAGGACCAATTATGCAATTATTTTCCATGAGGGACGATTTCAGTGAATTGAGCAAACCACAGAGACTATTTTAGTTATCTACTCAAAAAATTTATGAAGCTAACGCTAAAAAACTAACTGCGTGGATTATATAGCAAAATATATTACAAAAATCAAACTTGTTGGAAATTACGAAGTGCTTACAGGAAGCGGCGAGTTCTTTTTCTGAGGTGCTGAATTGTTTTTCTGTGGTGAACTGTTTTTCTGACGTGGTACATTGTTTCTCTGACGCGGTAAATTGTTTTTCTGAGGCGGTGAACTGTTTTTCTGAGGCGGTGAACTGTTTTTCTGAGGCTGTGTATTGTTTTTCTGAGGCTGTGTATTGTTTTTCTGAGGCAGTGAATTGTTTTTCTCACGCGGTGAAGTGTTTTTCTGACGCGGTGAATTGTTTTTCTGAGGTGGTAAATTGTTATTCTGACATGGTGAATTGTTTTTCTGACGCGGCGAAATGTTTTTCTCACATTCAGTTGGGCCTTGAGAAATAAATGGTACTTGAATAGCTGTACCGAAAGATACTTCATAAGACGACAAATCTTCTTTAGGTTCCATGTCCTTTTGAAGTTTGGGACGTCCAACACGCGATGCCTTGTTTTTGACTTTTGACACAGAAGAAGCCTCTTTTCTCTTCTTACAGTTCGTTAAAGTTAAAAGTGATGACTCATCAATGTATCGCTTTGTAGGCTTACGTGATCTTTTACTTGCAGGTGCATCAACCCCATGATCTTGAGCAGAGCTAATGGGCACGTCTTGACAAAAAGGTGTTATTTCCGTCTCCTTTTGTTCAAATTGAGTATCTTCGTTAGTTTCTTGGTCAATAAACGATTTTGAAAAATCCTCAAATCTATCTACAATTTTTGACTCGGATGACTTGGTTGATAATCCAAAGTTGCAGTTGTTAAGGAAGTAATTCTGGCATTCAGATCCCGAAAGGCTTTCGGTCAATGAATTTCGTATTTCAAAGCTGCCATTCATTGGAAACTGACTTTGTGAACAAAAATTTCCAACATGCAAGCCTTCATTGGAAACATAGTCTATACACCCACCATGGTCAACGTATCCTAAATCTGTTGAAAATATGTAAACGGTTACGTAAACCGATATTAGTGGTTAAATGTGACATCGATATAAAGAGTAACAAAGAATGATCTTAAAAAGCACCTAGAAGATACTCATCACATGGTGAGACGCCGCTTGTTGATAGAAGATTTTCCATACCAGCTTTATGTGGCAAAACATCAAGTGCCTACAACAAGTACGCTAGTTCATAAATACAGTACAAAAATTATGAAAACAAGCATGTAATTAATATGCGACATATTACTTACGCAAACATGCTAATGTTATTGACTGCCATGAAAAACATAGAAACAAGTATTGTTTGCCAGACCCAAGGGGTGGCCATTTCAACCCAATGATCTAAAAGTGGGTCCAATTGGGGTTCTAAGTTATCCCAACGGGTCAAACGGGGCAAAATTAATCATCAAACAGGTATCGGTTGACCCATAAGTCGCTCAAAGTGTTTCCGAACCGAACGTTGCAGAAAGTGTTCACAAATGTTTTAAATACATTAGTTACTTACATAGTCAAATAGGAACCAAAAATAAGTTGACGTAACCCAACCCGTTTTAAGTGCAACATCCAATCTTCTATATAATTATGAGCCTCTCACGCCATGTTTACATAATTTATTAAATAAATTTATTTATATAATTTATTATTTACCTATGAATAAGTTGACGTAACCCAACCCATTTTAAGTGCAACATCCAATCTTCTATATAATTATGAGCCTCTCACACCATGTTTATATAATTTATCAAATAAATTTGTTTTCAGTTCGATATACTAGAAGACTTTTCAGTATATATCACAACGGTTGTCTCCATTACATTTGTTATGCATATAGCTCTATAATTTCACTGAACTTTTTTCCCTAAAACTAAGTGAATTAAGCCCGGATATGCTTATTGTGAAGTTGTATGGGTTTTGTATTCAAACCAAAGACGACCTTCAATATTTAAGGACTCATCAACTATAAAATCTGAACTCGAGATTACTATATCTTGCTTACTTCCCAACCTACTTAAAAGATCCACAATTTGACAGGTCCTAAAATGTTATACAACCCTTTCATATTATTTACCTATGAATATGCTTCTCCAAAAGTAACAGGATATGTAAAATTAAAAATTTAATATTAACTTGAGAATGAGAAGACGTACATTAAGCTTTGTCCCTTTTACGTAACCCGTCCTTATATTTGAATCTGGGGATACATCAATAAAAAATAAGGTAAAAAGTAACTTTCAAGAAAAGTCAGAACTTGTACTATTATAATGCGTAAATAATTGTCAAATGTCCACAAAACCCTTGAAATATGAGAAACATTTGGCAATTAGTCAATATCTTAAAATACCTAAACAAGATGAAGCTAGATCACCAACATCACTAGTTTTTAATCTTTTTATAATTATGAGCTGGTGTTAATAGATAAATATTTAGCCTCACATTTTGCTAACGAACATTTGCAATAAATATTGAATGCCTAATAGTCTGAAATTGGAACTTGTTTGCGATTTTCATAGGACTAAAGTGAGCAAGTTAATTATGTTTAAAAAAACAGAATTAACCAGTAAACGATGAAACATTACTCTAACAATAAGATAATTAATTATTCCACTATAATTAAGATTGGTTGAACATACCTAAATTGTAAGAAGCATCTTCAGTTCTTATGCATTTCCCGGTGTTATTTTCTTCATAACTCCATACATTATTTACTGAAAGTTGGTCACATCGTGGTTCCATAAGTAGACAGCCAACATCAATTGCTTCTCCCTCTAAAGAATGGTATATAGATTCTTCTTCAACCTATAATAAAAAGATCAACACAAGAAAACGTAAGATAAGAAATACTACCAACGAAATTGTTCGTTTTTAGTATTACGGTATCCTACAGCATCCAGATAGGGGTTGAACGCACAAATAATCAACATTCTGTCACCATTTTTGCATATCATCAAAAGAAGATTGAGGCAAAAATCACTGATATGCATTATTAGCCACATATTGGACACATGTATGCATTTTGAGAGCTAATATTACGTATCAATGTCTAAAAGCAAGCATGAATAAACGACAGTTATGGTTTTCACCAAACTCAAAGGTTTGGAAGAGCATATCACACAGCTAGGATGGAATTTGGTTTGCACTAAGGAATCACTATGGGTTTGGGTTTGAGAATACGGGAATGCAGATGAATATGGGTATGGATATCTAAATTCGACCCTCTAGGTGGTTATGGAGTATGGCTAATTTTATGGGTATCAAACCCATACCCTTACAACAAAGGTATTGAAACGCTATCAAGCCCGAATCCTTCAACAAAACAAACCCTAAGTCTTTGAGTATAAAGTTTGTAGTTCTTCTAAGCATACTCATGATTGTTTAGTGTTTAATATTCTTTTTAGCTCAAAGTCAAAAATCTACGGGCGTCCTAAAATTTTGTATGATAAACCCCCCTCTCCAATAATTTACTTTGAAACATAAAACTAAGGGATGAATCTACTACTTTATTTATTGACATTAGTCTCTCATGCTCAACATGTAGTGTCAACTTTCTATCATAAATAAATATAAAGGTTGAATGTAATTATGCTTTCACTACACCAAACCCACGAACTTTCACCCAAACGCATACAGTTGAACCGACACCAATACATTCTATTCTACGATACTTAGTTCAAACGCACTCCAGATTTTTTAAAATCTTCACGAACCAACATTGATCTTTCCAAAAAAACTGGAACTTTATATATACAATGGTCATTCTGTAAAAGCTCTAGGATTATTTTACCAATCTTGAAAAGTTAAAAAACCAATTTTGCAATTTTCAAATACACTATTGTTTCTTCATAGTTCATGAAGTTCTCGGCACGGCCATGATTACCTATTACATCTTGTGTAATCTTATCAAGTGTCAACGCCAAAGTCCACGACTAGTAAAGTCACAATCTCTAAACACCTTTTCATATATTTATTTGACTTGTTATTCTTGGCCAATATGTTTCTCAAAGAACTCTCTACGGTAATTTTGCCAATGTCGACAGAATAACTTAAATGGTCCTATGGTGACTCACATCCTTCCATATCGTTGCTCTAGTGAGATCCCAAGAACGCATTTTTAAGGAGTCTAAACTAAAATCGTTATCTTGTGAAATTAGGAAAACACGTTATTGTTCTCCGGGCTTAAAAAGTGCTAACCAATAGAATATCGGTTACCTACTTTACATACGTGCTTCATGCAGCAAGAATTAGCACTCATATAATTGAATATCCAAGTTTCAATATCATACGGAGTAGTTTTTTCGACATTTTAATGGGCATTTGAGCATTTCCTACATGGGTTTTCTACATAGCTACCACAACTTATTAGTAATATTATTATCAACCATTAACGGCTAAGCCCGAGCTTGTTCAAATATAGGCTTACTGCAAAATTAACATTACAGAGCATAAACAAAAAATCAAATTTCCAAACCAACATTAATTACAAAAATGCCACTATCCACAAATGAACATGAAAAAGTATCAATTACAACCCCATTATCAAAACCCACAAATTAAACCACAAAACAAAAGCACTAAACACTCTAAAAATATATATATCATATCATATAATAAATCCTTAATAACATTAGTACCCAAAAAAAAAAGTGACCATAAAAACAAACCTGATTCATGAGTGAGTGGTTTGTGTTTCATAGGATTATTAAGGAAACAAACAAAAAAAAAAGGATAAAATAGTGAGTGAGTGAGTGATAGTAGTATAGTTAATGGACGGAATCGAAATGGTTGTTTCAGAAAGTGGATTGAAATGTTGTGTTTGGAATCCGGTTGTTGTTTGTGGCGACGCGTGTTTTTATGTTTGGGGAATCTAATGTGACCTGCTTTTGTTTAATGACTTCATTTATTAAAAATCTACCAACTGTGACAGCTGTTTTTTATGGGACCCCGCAGTTATGCTTCTACTTTTGTATTTTTAATTCTTTATTTGAAGATAAAAAAAATAACCGTCGACTTAGCGTCACGTTAATTTCTCTTTTCACACCCAACATCATCGCTAGCATAGAGTAATAACATGATACAACATCACTAACAGAACATACTCCATCTAAACACAAATATACCTAACAAACACCAAAATCACACACAGAACACAACAACTTCCACAACTCGGTCTTAGCAACGACCGACTTTTCCCAAATAAGCATCCACGACGCATCTATGTGGGGTGTCGTTAACAAGGGCGACTCGTGGTAATAGGGTTGAAGACGTGTATTTCTTCAACCCTATTACCACTAGTCTTAGCAGAGTATGTGGCTTGAGTCGATATGTTTGTTATTTGTTCAAAGTCAATAAGAAAAATGTTGCTAGAAAAATAGTTTGGACTGTTTTTGTGCAAGGAATTAAGTCAAAGGTACAGTAGTAGACATTGTCATTCTATATTAAGCTTAACATTGCTATGAAACTATGAAAATGAGAAATTTGCGATAATTACTGTATCTTTATTGATGTCACCTCAACTACACATTATCATATCTTTATATTACTTTCTCATCATTTTTACCTTGAAATAGTAAGCGATCACTACTTACCACCTTTTGATATACAAAAGAAACCACCTTTATGTTTGCTCAGCCTCGCCACAACGGGGTGCTGTATTTTGCTCGGCTTCACCACTCCATGCAATGGTAACCGTTTTTTACCGCAAAGCCACATCAGCTCCACCACAAGGTTGTGGTCATCTTCATTGTCAGTGCTCCTATGTGTTATTTGAAACCCAAACCACTCCCATATTAGTCATTGCTATGCAACATTTATTGCGATGTGATTCATTAGTATCATGAAACACAATGCCCTTTAACATAAACCACATGAGAACAATGTACACTTCCATAATATAAGACCACCTCATTGATTTTGAAGAACCACATTGTAGTTATGGAACCATGAGCGAGGAGGTATCATAGAAGGATGGTTTGTAGCTCAAAAATTAAACATAAATAGTTCGGGTTTTTGGGTAATAGAAACCATTCGGTTTTGATTTTTCTCATTTTGGTTATTCAATTTTTGACTGGTTTCTCCATGTTTGGTTTAACCACGGTCGGTTTTTGAAGTTTGTTTTTATGTTGGTATGTTTGAGTCTTTTAAACTTTCTAAATCTAAATGTAATTGAAAGGTTAAAAAAATATATTGCATCAAAAACAACTTTGAATTTGTATCATACAAATAATGAATTACAAACATTTAAAACGATTAGGAAGCACAAACGTTAAAAATGGTATTTTACAGTGAAGCTATCAAGAAAATTTGAAACAACTCTAACAAACCTAGGAATATGTATTTTTATATGTTATATATAATTTCGTTTCGGTTCCTTTTTCGGTTGACATTTATGTAAATACCAAACTGAACCGAAAACTTCATTTTTTTCCTAAAAAACAAAAGCACGGTTGACATTTATGTAAATACCAAACTGAACCGAAAACTTCATTTTTTTCCTAAAAAACAAAAGCAGACTATCGTTTTTCTATTCGCTTTTGGTTTTGTGGTTTTGTGGTTTCGATTCAATAAATTTTTTGGGTTTAGGTCCAGTTTTTGGTTTTTTACACACCCTAAACTCAAAGACTACCACTGGTTATGACGAACTTAAAACACAAGGATTGAAGTGACGACACTTGACTCAATGTGGTTTTCAATGTGGTAAAACTACGTTATTTAATATTTGTTTATGTGTGTATCTTAGTGTTTGTTGGGTTTAACTTTTAAGGTGATGATAAACTATTTTTGATTTTAATTTGGATACTGGTTTTAAGGGTGGTTGTCATGATGATACATGATGTGTTTAGTCATGTTTTTTGTTGTTTGGGTAAGCTTACTGATGAGGAGAAAAGTGTACCCGTTTTAGGGGGTTATTTAAGCCCTAATTCGTGTTAATATGATCAAATATTGCCTTAAATCATTCCTTTTGTCATTTTAGGTACTTTTGAGAAGAATTCTGGAAAACACATCATTTTGGACGTTTTTGGAGCATAAAGTGAAGAAAACGACAAAGTCTCAAAAGAATGCTGGAAATCCTTCCTGACGGCGTCAGAGTCACAAGGTGACGCCGTCAGCCAACCAAGACAAA
>LBNU01005287.1:76400-172427 GCA_014162995.1 Artemisia annua | reverse complement strand
AGTGACCCTAGTATGCTTAACAACTAATGTGGAATAAGTTTCTATCTAAAAAGTATGGTTTGATGTTGTGTGGAAGTTGGAATTTTGAAAACGGAAACTTAAAAATTTGCAGGCAACTGGCGGAACCCTGCGACATCAAGGCGGAACCCTTGTGAGGGTTCCGTCTGATCCGTTGGGACAATTCTGGGTTACCCAGAATTTTGTACTGGCGGAACCCTGGTAAAGGTTCCGCCAGTTCCGCCAGACACCAAAAACTATACAGTCCGCGTTTTCGAACGTCGAGACGATTTTCAAATTTTCCGAAAACTCTTAAAAATGAAAATTTATCACATATCTGATTAGGAAATGCAAAAAATGGACATGTAAACACGCATACCATAGGACTTTGACCGGGGGCTAGCGAATTTCACTATACTTAGTGAAATTTTTCATAATCTTGAAACTTTGACAACATGCCAAATGTTGTCGTCCTGCATCATTGTTAGTTCATACATGTCCTAAACAAGTTAAACATCCATACAAACACATAAATCCATAACACAAATTGTTTAAACTACCAAATTGTTCAAATAGCACCTAGTGCCAAACACTCCTTCTCACACGCTCTCATTGACGATCCACCTTCTTCTTGAGCTTGCCAAGGAACCTCCCAAGATATTTGAACATCCCCTTCGTTTGCTTGAACTCCGCCGACTCATTAAGAATAGTTGGAAGTTGTGAAAGGTATTCTAGAGGTGGAAGCCTAGAGTTGGTAAGCTATCATCTTCACTCATTGAAGATGATGATGAGGAAGTAGGAGGATGAGGGCATTTCCCTTGGGTTTTGTAGACTCTCTTATCACTAAGTGGGATAAATGTGTGAGGGATGAGAGAGTAGTCTAGGTGAAGACCTCTAGGAGTTGGAGGAATAGGAGCAATGTGCCTATAGAGACGAGTCAAGAGCATTCCATACAGCATAGCCGTTGTGCCTTGCACGGGAATGTCGGCCATTCTCTTGGCCATGTAGTAGGCAAGGTTGAAGGTTTGCCTAACGGACAAGGAGTAGAGCATGTAGCAAAGGCAAACATTGATATGATCCCGGTTTCCTATGGTGCTAATGGCATTGGCTCTAAGGAGTTCTTCCCATTTCTTGAATTGGGGCTTGAGTTCATTGAGTTCCATACCATATGGGTCCTTGTTGACCTCATTTCCGGTACGGGTTCTCCTAGTGGTGGTGGTCCTAATGAAGAGGTGGTCACGAAGTTCATCCTTGGACACAAGAGGGGTATCATAGGGATGGATGCGGTCAATGAGTGTGTCAAGAGTTGTGAGGGTATGCTTGTCGGAGTAGATGCAAGTACCACGGTTTGGGACACCTAGACTTTGAGCAAAGTCATTGAGAGTGAAGGAGTATTGATGACCACTAGCCATGAAGTTAATAGACATGCGACCATACTCATCCATGGAGAGAGTGACGGATACATAGAATTCTAAAATGAACCTAGGACAAATAGGCTCGTTGATTTCTAAGAGACAATCAAAGTTAATGGTTGCAAGTTCCGCGGGTAGGTTTGTACCGGCTAGGAAGGATGGATCAATGGTTCTACCCTCGTGGACATAACGTTTTTCTAAGGCTTTGAAAATGTTGATTTGGGCTTCGGTAAGGCCATTAGTTTTGTGGTGTTTGGGTAGGTACTTAATGGTGTCCTTGTGGTCGTAATGAGTCACGGGAGGCATGATGATTCCTAGAAAAATAAAATTTCACATTTTAGTCTTAAGTTAGCGACTGTAGTAATGTGGGTGTTCTAGTGTGTGCCTATATGAAAACAATGTGGAGGTGCGGTTATCTTGACTCATTTTGATGCTAAAAACGTTTTATAATGCAAATTTTGTTATAAAACAAAAGATAACCCAAACGCTCCTAGTTCAATGTAGCTACGTTTGAATGTACCCGAAAATACATATTGGTTATGTATTCCCTTTAGCATTCAAGAGACATTATGCAAGTGATGTTTTGAACATAACGTTTTTATTTTGTATTCACAATGTAAGACGAAAAAATATTTGTCCTATTTGTGAGAAATTTTTGCAAAAATTTGACATGGGGTGTTTTATCAAACATGTTTATAACTAGTAAGAATGCAATTCCTAACTATGGGGAACATGATTGGTTTTGTTAAACACCTAATTTCATACATGAGTTTCTCAAGTTAATGCATAACCCCAAGTTTTTGTTTTTGTGCAAAAAAAAAAGAATTCCTAGACTCAGATCAGGAGTGTAATCATGTTTAGAATACTTACAATGATGATTGATGAGCAATGTGAATGTAGGAAGGACCAAAAATTCGTAGGTGTGGATGAGTGGTGAAGTGAATAGTAGCAATTTGGAAGTGGTGGTATGAGATAATGGGTGTTTGGTTTAATATAAACTAAGAAAAAGGTTCTGCAGGTCGACGGATACGGCGGAACCAAAAAGAGGGTTTCGTCCGTTTTGTCGCAGGGTTCCGCCGACTCTGCTGAGAAAAAAATTTTTTTTTTTTTTTTTGATTTTTGTCTAATGTTTAGAACTACAATGTAGGTTCCATGAGTCCTAAGCCTAGCCTAAAAAGGTTAAAAGGTTCTCGTTTAAGAGGTTTTGTGAGAATGTCGGCTATATTGTCTTCGGAAGAAACTTTCTCGATTGAGATGTTTCCTTTTTGGATGTTGTCACAAAGAAAGTGATGACGGATTTCGATATTTTTAGTTNTTTTTTTTTTTTTTTTTGATTTTTGTCTAATGTTTAGAACTACAATGTAGGTTCCATGAGTCCTAAGCCTAGCCTAAAAAGGTTAAAAGGTTCTCGTTTAAGAGGTTTTGTGAGAATGTCGGCTATATTGTCTTCGGAAGAAACTTTCTCGATTGAGATGTTTCCTTTTTGGATGTTGTCACAAAGAAAGTGATGACGGATTTCGATATTTTTAGTTCGGGAATGTTGGACGGGATTTTTACTAAGATCTATGGCTCCTTTGTTGTCGCAAAGAATGAAGATGTCGTTTAGTTGAATTCCGTAGTCGACAAGAGCTTGCTTCATCCAAAGAGCTTGTTGACATGCTTTTCCGGCCGAAACGTATTCGGCTTCCGTTGTTGAGATAGCGAGAGCCGTTTGCTTCTTAGAGAACCATGAGGTGAGACAATGTCCAACAAAAGTACAAGTACCACTCGTGCTTTTTCTATCAACATAGTCACCGGCATGATCCGAGTCGGCATACACTATGGTGTCCATTCCCGTTCCTTTGGGATACCATAAATCTAAATGTGTAGTGCCCTTAATATATCTAAAAATCCTTCTAACGGCTTCAAGATGAGTTGTCTTAGGATCTTCTTGAAAACAAGCACATAGACAAACACTAAACATAATGTCGGGTCTACTAGCCGTTAGGTAAAGTAGACTTCCAATCATACCCCTATATTTAGTGCTATCTACGGATTCACTTTCCTCATCCTTGATAAGTTTAGTTTCCGTGGACATGGGTGTTTTGATTGGTTTAGAATCTTCTAATCCAAATTTCCTAAGCATGTCCCTAATATACTTAGATTGGTTAAAGAAGATACCATCTTCTAGTTGTTTGATTTGGAGTCCTAGGAAAAAGTTGAGTTCTCCCATCATACTCATTTCAAACTCGTCATGCATGATTTTTGAGAAATCAACGCATAATTCTTGACAAGTTGATCCGAATATAATGTCATCAACATAGATTTGGACTATGATAATATGTGAACCTTTCTTCTTAGTGAAGAGAGTATTATCAACTAAGCCCATGGTATACTTATGGTCAACTAGGAAGGTTTTAAGTCGATCATACCATGCTTTTGGAGCTTGCTTAAGTCCGTATAAAGCCTTTTTAAGTTTGTAAACGTGATTTGGTTTTTCAAAATCGGTGAAGCCCGGTGGTTGAGAAACATATACTTCTTCATTTATAAACCCGTTTAGGAATGCACTTTTGACGTCCATTTGAAAGAGTTTAAAATTGTGTGCGCATGCATATGCAAGTAAAATTCTAATAGACTCGAGCCTAGCTACCGGAGCAAACGTTTCATCGTAGTCTATGCCTTCTTGTTGATTATAACCTTGTGCTACTAGCCTAGCTTTGTTTCTAGACACTACACCATTTTCATCCATTTTATTACGAAAGACCCATTTTGTTCCAATTATTGTTTGACTCTTTGGTTGAGGAACTAATGTCCAAACATCATTCCTAACAAATTGGTTTAATTCTTCTTGCATGGCTATTACCCATGACTCATCTTTTATTTCTTCATTTATATTTTTCGGTTCAATGGTTGACACGAAACAAAAGAAGTTGCTTTCATTTTGAACTTTTGATCTTAGTGTTCTTTCGTTAATGTTTCCTATGACACCATCTAATTGATGACTTTTAGATTCTTTGACATTGACAATTTCTTTGTTTAATAGTTCATCTTCCTTGTCATTACCTAAGATCTCTTGACTTTCTATTGCTTGGCTTTCAACTAAGTCATCATCTACCAAAGGTGATGTCTTAGAAGGAGGTGGACTCTCGTCAAATGTTACATTCAACGATTCCTCGACTCTTAAGGTGTCTTTGTTTAAAACAATGTAAGCTTTACTACTTTGTGAATATCCAAGAAACACACCTTCATATGACTTTGGGTCAAATTTGGTGAGATAATCCTTTGTGTTAAGAATAAAACATTTACTCCCAAATACTCTAAAATAACCTAGTGTAGGCTTTTTACCTTTATAAAGTTCGTATGGAGTTTTGTTTAAAAATGGTCTTATTAAGACACGATTTAAAATATAAGTTGATGTGTCAACGGCGTTACACCAAAACTTTTGTGGAATATTTTGTTCATTAAGCATTGTTCTACTCATCTCTTGAAGTGTTCGGTTTTTACGTTTTACTACACCATTAGATTGAGGGGTTCTTCGAGCCGAAAAATTATGAGTTATTCCATTTTTATCACAAAAGTCTCCAAATTGAAATTCATTATCAAATTCACGACCATGATCCGTTCTAATAGACACAATGCAAGTTCCTACTTGATTTTGAATTTTCTTACTTAGAATTCAAATTGATCAAAAGCTTCGTTTTTACTTTTCAAAAATTTTGTCCAAGTATATCTTGAATAATCATCTACCATTACCAAAGTATAGAAGTTACCTCCATAACTTTGTATAGCAGATGGACCGAACAAATCCATATGCAAAAGTTCTAGACACCTAGATGTAGAAACCAAGTTTTTAGCCTTGATGCGTGGTTTTGTAACCTTACAACAGGTTTTACCTCTCGAGGGATCTCAAGAGGCTTACAACCCCACCAGGCAGTGTACCTGACCGATGTAGTATAGGATAGTGGTAAGTACGGGGGATTGATCGTTCTCTCACAGGGTATAGTGTTCGTTAGGATAGAAAAACTACTCTAATAGGTCTAAGGGTGGAAGGAAGATTCTTTTTGTATTTTTTATGTTTTATGGAAAGCAAGTAAAATCTCGGTTTTGGAAGACGGGCGGAATTAGTTGCTGGTCAACTAACCCAAATTTACTACTTATGCAAATTAAAATAAAATAAATATCTAAGATTGTGGTGTGAAAACAAATATGGAGAAAGTTGTGTTCTTAGATTTCATTACTCCCTAACTATCTTTTCCGTTAATTTGATATGTATGTTACCCCTTGTGTGGATGAAGGGTGTAATTTCCTAATAACTCATGGAGTGGCATACATAATCTCTCCCAATTTATGAGCTCTTATCTCGGCCTATGCCATGCACGGCACAACCATGAGGGTGTTGTAAACAGTGGCTCATGCGTTAAATACTACCTTAATAGCCTAGAATGCCTTGGCTACATGTTTCCCAAGACGTTCAAGCACGTTACCATAAAGGAAGTTGGCCAGTTTTCTTGAGCCTAACATTGATGGAACAATCATCCCAACAAACAACAACACACCAATTAACCAATAATTAATAGTTAGGTTTCATTAGATCTAAGCAAACACAAGAAGAATTTAGCTACACATGTTAATTAAAAGATAAGCAAGATAGATAGACAACCAACACATAGACATATTGATTGAATTAAATTGAAGACTTATCTTTAATTAAGCATGAGGGTTCCAAGGGTTGGAAACCCTAAAAAGTACAGGAAATTCGACTTTAAGGTTTGCCCTAAAAGTTCTCCACAAAGTTCCACACTAATGAATGAAAATTAGAAAACTATATATAGATTTTACACTCTGACGGCGTCAGGTTATAAGGGCTGACGCCGTCAGCTCGCCGTCAATAGGTATCTCGGATGGCCTAGATCCACTTCTGACGCCGTCACCTTATAAACTCTTCTAGGCCGTCACTCTTTAACTTTACTCCTGACGGCCTACTTTTCCCAACACCTGACGACGTCAGGTGTTAAATCCTCTGGCCCGTCATTTGAAAATTGATTTCCACTCTTTTGTCAAGGCTTTCTGACGGCTTCTGACGCCATCAGGTTATAACTCATCATCTTTTGAGACTTTGTCGTTTTCTTCACTTTTATGCTCCAAAAACGTCCGAATATGCATGTTTTCCAGAATTCCTCTCAAAAGTACCTAAAATGACAAAAGGAACAATTTAGGGAAATATTTGATCACATTTATACGAATTAGGGATTAAATGACCCCCTAAAAGCGTAACACTTTTCATCTCATCAAGCCTTATGGCTACTATGGACTTGTTTACCGACTTTGCAAGCGTCACAAAAGTGTTGGTCATATTTGAACTTAGGTACGTTTCGAACTAGGTCTTTGGAGGAGAGGTTTTGTATAAGTCTCATGTTAGCGTGTCCTAAACGTCTATGCCATAAAGTTGAAGATTCATCTAATGAAGTAAGAGAAAGTTTGTCTCTAGATGTTTGATCCATCTTCATGACATACACGTTGTTCTTAAGAACACCTTTGGCTATGGTTATGCCATCTTTAAGTATTTTACTTCCATTTTCACTAAAAAGGACGTTATACTTATTACGGCAAAGTTGACTAATACTAAGGAGATTAAAACCCAAGTTATCAACATGAGCTACATCATCTATAAAAAGAGAGTCATAAGAGATTGTACCTTTTCCTATGATTTTGCTCTTAGCTTTACTACCAAACGTAACATTACCTCCATCACATTTGTGATATGTTGAGAAGAGGCTTTTGTTACCCGTCATGTGCCTTGAACAGCCGCTATCTTTAATCCATTCATCCGGTTCCAAACATACTTTAAGGCACACCTATTTATGAAAAACATTCAAGCATTTGGTTCCCAGTTTCTCATGGGTCCATTTTGGTTAAACATACCATTAACTTGATCCAAGTATGAAAATAGAACATAAGGGTTCCATGACATGTAATTTGGAGTTTGGTAATGTCCAGGAGTGTTTTGGTTCCAAACATGTTGGTAGTTTGGTCGTGTGTTGTAGTTACTCTTTGGAAAGGGGCGTTTGGGAATAGGAGTCTTAAGTCTTGGTTGAGTAGTTTTAGTTCTAAATTCGTTTTTACTAAGTCCTACTCTAGTTTTAACAACAGGTTTTGTTTCATTTTTATATGTGACTTTAACAAATTTTGAACGATCCAACGTGGAAGCTGTCATTGCTGCTGCAGACCCGGCGGAACCTTTGGGTTCAACGGGCGGAACCCTATTTGGATTTCGTCTGTTCCGCGGGCTGCTGTAGCAGTTTTGTTAGTTTCTTGTGCTTTCTTTTCTTGTTTCGTTTGACTCTTCGAAGTTTCTAATTTCATGAAACCTAGTCCTCTTTTATCGAATGGTGATTTTTGAAGTTTCATAATTTCATCCGCACAAGAAATACTTTTATCGAACTTCTTAAACTTTGTGGTTTGTTTTATTTGATTATCTTGAGTAATTCTAAGTTTCTCAATTTCGAGTTTAAGCTCTTCACATGATTTACACGATGTGTCAATATCTTTACTCTTTTCTAATCTCTTAGCTTTTTCTTTTAACTCATAGACTTCATTTTCTAAAAACTCCTTTTTAGTTTTCAAAAATTTATTTTTGTTTTATGATTTTTAAGCTTAGTTCACAAAGTTTGTTATATCTTTTTGTAAGGTGTCATCATCAATAGAAGAATAAGATGAGTCGGAGAGTACCTCATTTGAGTCATGAGCCATGAGAGCAATTTCATCATTCTTTGGCTCATCGTCATCTTCTTCATAGTCACTCCAAGCACCACTTACAAAAGCTTGTTGAGACTTGCTTTTGGGTGGTTTTGGACATTCTCCTATGAGATGACTTGTGTCTCCACACCTAAAGCATTTCCTTTAAACCTTTCCTTTCTTATCATCACGACCTTTTCGGAAGGTTTTCTTGTCATTGATTCGTTGTGTTTTGGTGTGTAAAACAACAAGTATTCAAAAATATCAACAAAGTGAGGTCAATGTTATCGTGAGTGACAACAAGACGTGGAGAAATACAAGTAAACCTTTTAGGAAAAAGATTACCTCGTAAACTCGTGCAATGTGATATTTGTGAGACCGGGAAGTGATTTCCCGAGTCGTACCCCAACGAGGTGTGAATGAAAAGCTTCGTGAAAAGATCGAGATTAAAATGCTTGTATGTTTGGTTGGAAAGATTGTTTGGTTTTTTCGTACGTTAAATTAACGAAATTGGAAAATTTATGAACGAGGATGAAAATAAAATAACCTAAAGGGAACAAAAGGCAATTGGCAAACTAGGAGAATCCTAAAACACTACGGGAAACAAAGTTAGGTATCAGGAATCCTAAAAACAATTAAACAAATAAACGTGACGTTTATTCTAAATAAACGTCAACGTAACAAATAAAAACGTGAAATATTAGCTACGCAAATCCTACGGGCCTACAACTAATTTTCTTACTCACTAAAAGACAAAAGAAAATTTTGGAAAAAAGAAAATTAATTATTTAATAAAAATCCTAATTATTATGAATTAATTACTTTTTAAACTAAATTAAATCAAAATAAATATTAAAACTAATTAAATAAATGTGAAATTTTTCTGGAAATTAACTTAAGCTAAAACCAATTTAAGAAAAATAAAAAGTTTAAAAGAAGCAGTTTTAATAAGCTGCTATAAGCTCAAAAGCTAAAATAAGCTTAAAGAACTCCTACTACTATAAATATTAAAATTGTGATATAATACACTGAGAAGTCCCTAGGGCAGATGGTTGGTGATGTGTGTGCTTGTGTTTGTGTGAGGCTGGAGGTCCCAGGTTCGACCCCAATTTTTTTGCAAAAAGTTTATTTTTTTTTTATTTTTCTATTTTCTTTTGTTACTGCTTCAAAAACACAAACAAACACTGGCTCACAAACTCTCTTAGCAAACTCACTTGAACACAGATTTCACAAGCCAAACTCCACCCAATTTCTTAGATTCACTCAGATTTATAATTCAAAACGATTCTCAAAAATTCTGTTTTCTTTCTTCTTTACACACCCTTCACTAAATAAGCTAAAACAGGTTTGGGGTAGGAAAGACAAAAACAATAACAACAACAAGGATATCAACAAGAACCACTGGCAAAAACTACCAGTAACAACAACATATTCAAAAGCAAGAAAATTAACAAGAACACCAACTTAGAACATGAACAGTAGTAATCACAATAAAACAATAAGCTCAAATGAGATTATGAGCTCATAAGTGCTTAAGTTATCTCAACAACAATAACAAGAACAACAACAACCAACAACAATAACAAGAAGCAGTAACAACAACAAACACAACAAGATTCAAGTACCAAGCTTTAATAACAACAACCCTGCAGCAGCAGATTCAGAAAATAAGCCAAAAGATGGCCTAAAATAAGCAGTCAAATAAGCTAGAAACTAAAACCTAATGGGGGCAAAATCAAGATAACCTAGGGGGCTACCTAAATCTACAAAGATCACAGCTTAACTCCTAAAAATGAATAATCTATGGCTAGTTGAAAATGGGCAAAACTCTGAGATGCAGGGGATATCTCAGTCAAACAGTCAGCTTCCTCATCAAATTTAAGGGATCAAATCTAGTTCAAATTCCAAATTTCTTTCTTCTATTGATTCACAAGCTGACAAGGTTTCCAAATCAACAAAGGTCTTGTATTTTCATCCAAAATTGAATCCTACAAAGTGTTTTGCAATCTGTCCCATACCAACAGGTATGCAAATTTGACTTTTGAATAACTTTGCACAATTTGACTTTAATGAGATTTGATCCTTCCTAGACTGCTGAATGTGTTGTATTATGCTATAATGAAACTAAATTAAGCAAGTTGAACAAGTTCTAACCCAAATTAAGGATTATGCTACTCTAGAAATTCTAACAGTTGTGTAAAATCAAGATTGAAGTCTACCTTTGACTTTTTACTAACAACCTACCAATTTATTGTTTTCACTGTTCTAACTTAACCCTATGAATGATATCCAAACAACTCTTAACTACTGAAACACAATAGAACACAATCAAAACAGTAAATCCAAACACCCCTGTGGAAACTGAATTGAAAGTATTTCAAAGCTAGTGACTAAATTACTAGATTTTATCAACTAATTAACCTAAATAATGATAAAACAAACTGAGATAGGCAGATAACAACAGTTATAAACAACTAGTATCAACTAACATAGATTTTGATCAAAAATTTTGAAGTAGAACCTACTTGACATCCAAGCTGTGAGAGATCAAGTACCAAGAACAAAACACAACCTAGTGTTCCCCATGGAACTCTAAACCATATCCACCTTCCATATCAGCAACTGCAACTCTTTTTTCTTTCTTCACCATTTTTTTTATTTTCTTTTTCTGATTTTCTTTGTATTTCTCTTTTTCTTTTCTTTTTCTGAGTTTTGCTTTCTTTTTGATTCAAACAACTTTATCAACACTTAAGAAACATTCTGAGATGATATAGATAGCATTTAAATAACATAACCACAAACTAGAAATTTTGAATGAAAATACGAATTTGAAGGAACTCAAAGAAAACTTTAATTAAACTAGGAAGTTGAAATTACAATTGTAAACTAAGACTAAAACAGAAAGATACAGAGAAAAAGGATGCCTTCAATGGCTTACAAAGCTTCACTATTTATACTAACTAAAGAGGTAGGTAGAAATTGCTTCTCTGGTGCTTCCTCCTCTGGAATTAGGGCAACACTGCTTACTCTTGAACCTTGTGATCAAATCCCACTCGTCCAATTGCTCCAAGATCAATCCTAGCCGTGTGTTGGATTTTGGCGCCAAAAAGTGTTGTTGGGATTTAGGATTGCCAGGGTGTGATTTGGGGTTAGGTAGGGAATTGGAGGTGGGAAATGGTGATAGTGGGCTGGGGGAATGTGTTGGGGAGCTTTTGAGGTGGTGTGGAGTGTGGTGGTGGTGATGTCGGGGGATGGTTGTGATGTTACTGGGTAAAAGGGTGGGGGGAGAAGGAGATTTGACTATTTGACCCTGTTATAAAACGTGGGGGAGGTTTATAAAGCTATTGGGCTGGATGGGAGTGGGCTGGGTCTTGGGTTTATTTAAGTGGTGAGATAGGTTTTATAATTAAAGAAAGGCCTGTTTGGTTTAATGTATAAACAAAACCCAAGGATGAAACTTGTAGTTCCTGGATTTTTGAAGGACTATTCCTGCCAACTTTCCAAACTTCACCCAAGTACCAATTATGCCAAGTCTTGAATTCCCAAGGTATATTTTGTAGTTTATTCTCTAAAATGAAACTCCCGGGGACCAAAATTGACAATTGTTGAAACTTGAGGGACCAAACTGTAATTTCTTCAAACCTTACAACCAAGGACCAAATTTGACAACTTGTGACTTTCCAAGGACCAAAGTTGCATTTTCCTTCCAAAATATTCCACCAGGGGCCATTTCTGCCCATTCTGAAAGTTCAGGGACCAAACTCGCCAAATGTGAAACTTCAGGGACTAAACTTGTAATTTTTTGAAAGCTTTTCACCCAAAGATCATTTTTGATAAATTTTGACTTTTAAGAATTTGGTTTGACTTTTATTTTCAAAATAAATGCTCAGGGACTAATTTTGTCAAGTTTAGAAAGTTGGGGGACTGAAACTGCCAATTATGCAAACTTTGTACGATTTTTATTTGTTTTTAATCATTTTGAATTTAAAACATATAAAACACGATCTTTGGGATATTTTCAGTATTTGGATGTATTTCCGAGTGTTTTCACGTGTTTTGGCAGTTAAAATATGATAAAAATGATGAGTATTTACACACTCATCAGTCATCTTTAGGTTTCCTTACAAACTTCCCTCGTCTACGAAAGAACTTCTTGAAGTCTCTAACGGCCATGACATATTCTTCATCATCATTATCCGAACTAGATTCTTCATCATCACTTGATTGGACTCTAAAGATTCAAGGCAATGGACTTAACCTTTTCTTTCTTGCCTTTAACTATTTCCGAATCTTTTTCCATTACCATTTCATGAACTTTGAGGTTTCCAATTAGCTCGTTAAGTGACATGCTTGAAAGATCCTTGGATTCTTCAATTGCCGTCACTTTTGCTCTCCACTTCGGATGGAGTGCTCTAAGAAATTTCCTGACAAAATTCTTGCTACAAAAAGATTCATCAAGTGCTTTAAGCGAAGTAATAATAGTGTTAAACCTAGCAAATGCACTATCAATAATCTCATCTTCGGGAATAACAAATTGGTCATATTGTTGAACAAGAAGATCAATTTTGTTATCCTTAACTTGTGAGTTTCCTTGATGAGTGATTATTAAAGATTGCCAAATTTCTTTGGCGGTTTTACACATAAATACTCTTTCATATTCTTTCTTAGGCAAAGCATTGTAAAGCATCATTTTAGTTTCATTATTTTTAGCAATCAATTTCTTTTGATCTTCATCTTTACTATTCGTAGCTACACTATCACCATCAATGATTATATACCATAAATCTATATCTTTAGATTTCACGTAAGTTTCAAATTGGTTTTTCCAATATATAAAACCATTTGCTTCAAAAAGTGGTGGTCTTTGCATAGATTGCCCTTCTTTGTAATTTTCAAAATCCATGGATCATTTCAAGTTTTAAAACACAATATATTTTAAAAGCTTGAGTAACGTAGCTCTAGATGCCAATTGTGGAAAACTAGAAGGGAGGTTGAATAGTTTTACCGGTTTTTCGTTTAATTATCTTTTGAAACTTTCCGTTTAACCAAGGATATAAACTCAAAGACAATATATAATATGCAAGTATAAAGAAAGAAACGATCAAACCACAACACGAGTATTTATCGTGGTTCGGCTACAAGGACTCTTTTTCTTTGCCCTACGTCCACGCCCCGAGTATCCAACTCGAGAGTTTCTTTCACTAGTCAACAAGCTCCTTTCACCGGCGGAGAAAACCTTACACGTCGCTTACATGATTACCGACACTAAGCTAGATGTCGAGTTCTTTTACAAGGGTACAACCACTCCCGTTAGTTCTTTTACAAGGGTACAACAACTCCCGTCACACTATGTATTTTAAGGCCTAAAATACTAACCGATCACAACTTGAATATACACAATCAAATGAAGTATAAACTATACGAAGTCTATACAATGTTAAGCTAACAAGTCTTGCAACGTTGTGTTGAGTACTTGTAACTTTTATATGAACTTGTGAACTTCTTTGCTACAAGAGAACTTCACACAAATGACAATGTTAATGGGTTAGATAAATGATGTATGTGTAAAATATAATGAGAAGTGATAAAGGAAAAATCTAACAAATGGCTTGGTATTTATAGCAAGACTTCCAGCAGCTCTGGCGGATACGGCGGAACCCTCAGATGGGTTCCGCCCGTGTACCTTCAAGGTTCCGCCAGGCTGACAGTAAGTTTTGCAATAAATCATTCCAAACCAACCAAAGTCACATCAACTTATTTCTAGTCAAACACATATTTGTGTAAGAAAACTTATGGTGAGTCAAACACAAAATCTTTCCTTAAATGCATATTGATGTGTTTGACTCAAACTTGCCATAAATAGGATGTGACATTTCTATTTTAAGAAATATAAAAATGTTGTGTTATATATGAAATGTAAATGTAGCAAATGTCTAATTATGTAAGTCTTTAAACTCAAATTATGTTTTACTTAAAAACTAAAGTTTACACTTTGTCGTTAACAAAACTTAGCAAAGATCAAATATAAATAACGTTTTTAGGCGATATTTTTATTAACACTGTATTCTATTGTAATCAAACATTCACTAAATAGGGAATAAATCACACCTGAGTAGCAGTGGAGATTTCGGTTGATTTGCTATCAATAAATAGATTGATATCAAATTAAATTGTTGTTTTGAATCTAGATCAAGGTTGCAAAAATCGTGAATCGGTAGTTGGGCGGTGGACCCCCTTATAGCTTGTAACTGGTCTAGGCGAGATTAATCGATGATTAATTGGGTTAACATTTTTGGCAAGTTTTGGGTATTCCCAGCAAGACTTTCCTTAAAAACATCGTGTAATAGATATAAACAATTACTATAAGTGATTGAAACTAGTTTACGACGAGTTTTGGTTATTTCCTGCTAGATTTGCAAGTTTTTGGCAAGTTTGACCATCGTTATAGTCGCTCACCGCCGTTGACCATGGTTGACCCACTTTTTTGACCGATTTACATAAATCAGAAAGGTTGGTGGCCCAGTAGCGCCTAAGCGGCGATTAATCGGCCTTGTAGGGCTTGTTTTGCAACACTAATTTAGATTGAATAAAGATTTATGAATGTGGTTTCATAAATTCTACATGGTATCAGAGCAGATTTAATTTTTTTGAAAAATTAGGGTTTCATAAAATTTGAGGGTATTCACTTTTTTAAAGGTTTTTAAAAATTTTGGGGGCTTTTAGTTTAAAAATCTTTTATTGTTCGATTAACATTTGGTTATTGATAGATCTTGGGAATTTTCTTAGAATTGAAAGTTTTGGGTAAAAACCCTGATTTCTAGGATTTGGTTAAGAACTTCCGTTGGAGCATCAAGTTTTTCTTTGTAGTTTCTTTTTGTTTTGTTTTCTTTTGAGTTTATGAATAAAGACTTTTGAGTTTTGAAGCTGAAGCATGTTTATCCTTTTCTAGTTTTGATTCTTTCACCCGTAGATTTTTATCTTTCATCTTCTTGTATGGTTTCTTTTTGTTTTCCACCTTCAATCGTCTAGTGAAAGGGATCGGTATGCTTCCACTTTTCATTCGTCCAGGGAAAGGGACGGGTTGGATATACGGGTCGCTTACCTTAAATCGTTCAGGGAAAGGGACAGATGGTGGATCGCTGCTATAGTAATGTCTTCCATTTTCTTTCCATTGATACTGTTCAACAACCACCGGTGTTGGCCTAGGGAAAGGGACGTGTTTATATGGTTTAACTACTGGTTCTGACCTAGGGAAAGGGACGGGTAGGTTATGTGGATACATGCCCAAAACTAATGCCCAAAACTGTGATAGTCTTTCTGAGTCCGTGAGATCTATATTCCTATTTTCTTCCTGAATGTCAATCACAGGAGGTTATCCGTTGTTTCCTTGTCATCATGGTTAACTCCGGAACTACTTATCTCATCATGTTGTGGTTGATCATCACATATAATAGCATCAAACTCATTACTCTTTTCCACCACACTCTTTTCATTTGGTATGACATTAAGTAAGATTACTATATTTTGGCAATGTTCTTCAATACGTTTTACCGATTCCATAATATCTTCATTATGCTTCTTAAGGGCTTTTTGATAACTTGTGTCTACCAGCTCTTGTCTTGATAGTTCACCATCATTTATAAATTTACGGACAGTTTCTTCGAGGTCATAGACCTCACATTGTGGTGGTGGAGTTGGTGGGTAAGGTGAGTGAGGTCCATTGCATCCCTTGTAGCAATTATCGATGGCATATATTCTGTCATTCATCGTTTTTATTTCCCTGCCAAGGTTATTTATTTGAACAGTAATTGTATCTAAATTTTCAGAATCATCATCACCTGTATGTCTTTTGAATGCTCCATCATACCACCTTTCACATTGGTCAGCCCTTTCTTGTATAGCAGTTATGGCATCTTTAGCACTCATTTTAGGAATTAGACCCTGAGAATCTAACATCATCCTAGTAACCACATCCAAACCCTTATAGAAGGCAATCACAACCTGCATTTCGGTTAAATAATGTTGAGGACATTTATAAAGTGATTCTTTAAACATGTACCATGCCAAATAAAGTGTTTCTTCCGGTCTTTGCTTAAAGTTGTTGATTTCTTTGACCATCTTTGCAGTCTTTAAGGGTGGACAATACTTGTTCAAAAATTTAGCCTTCAGATCCGCCCATGTAGTGATGCTTCCGGCAGGAATAGTCTTAGCCCATCGATATGCTTATCCAGTGAGTGAAATCGGGAATACTTTCAACATGATATGGTTTTTCCCTGCATGAGGCATATGAAACAAATCAACGATCTCGAGCACTTTTTCAATATGCTTGTTAGCATCCTCATTTTCTGCACCACTGAAAGAATTATCGTTTAGCTCCATTAGAAAGTGCCCTTTCAGTTCAAACCTTGTTTCTTTCTTGAATTTTGTGTACCACTTTTCTTCATCGTATTTTTCATATTGGATATATTCTTCCATGGTTAGTTCATCAATGTTTTTCTCGATCACCATGATTTCCTGAAAAACAAAATAACCAAAAAGAACGACAGTAGTCAAAATATATAAAAATAATAACAACTAACTAAACTCTAAAAATAAAAGACAAAAATTATATTTGGGTCACAGAAGATCGATACGCCGTATCCAACAGACAATGGATACGCCATATTAGCTTCCTGTAACAAATTTTTTTGGAAAATTTCAAAACTAAAAATCACACAAACTAAAAAAAATGGCTACAGAACGTCAATACGCCGTATTCACAGACAAGAATACGCCGTATTAAAATCAGACAGATACGCCTTATTCACAGAAACACAGACAGTAAACAAAATATTAAACAAACAAACCAAACAAACTAAAAACAGAAAAATACTAATAAAACTAGCAAAAAGATAAATTCACTCCTTGGCAACGGCGCCAAAACTTGATCTGTCTTTATAGGTATATAATTTTATACCAAGTTTTAATATATATATTTTGCCGAACTAACCTATTGACTAACACTAACGAGCAGTATATCCGATAAATGTAGCTAGTAAGGTAAGTATGAGTCGTTAGTCAGGAGTGGATTTCTAATATACTAATTCTAAAAGTATTCTACTCTACTAAATTAACCTAAACTAACGCAAAGGGGGTTCAGCCTGAGACACTGGCACGAGTTTGGTTTTCTAATAAGCTAACAAAGTAAAACAAACAAGGGTTATGGTACACGGAGGTCACTAAAGTTTCACCAAAATTTGCCCTAAGGAAACAAAGTTTCATTTTGTACTTCTAGGTTACTAATGTAAATGTTACCGGGTCTTTATGTTACTAATGTAAATGTTACCGGGTCTTTATGTTACCATTGTTTAATCAAAAAAATTGACCCCTCTCTTATTATAATATCTGGTTAAAGCTGCCCTTAAGGATGAGTTGACTACTAAAAACCTTGTGTGCTTATTTTCTTCTGCCAATTCGGGTCATGCTTAAGCATCTGTTTGCAACATTGTTGCAACTGTTCATCCTGAAGCTGCTGGTGCTCTTCGCCAAGAATGCATGGCACTTGTCACAAGATGTACCGGTTTATCGGATAATAAGGAGAAACAAGTACAAGTGAGGGAGGTTCCTCAGGAAAGAAGAGAAAAGCCAGCCAAACATGCTACAAAAGATTCGGGAAAATCTAAGCGGACCAGTGGGAAGAAGAGTTCTGATGCTAAAAGTAGTTTTTATGAGGATTACATTGTTTCTGTAGGCATAGCTTGGCAATTAAAGGATTTGCTCACACACAGCAACACACAGAAAGCAGTGTTAGGGTGTAAAAGTCTTGAATCTGCATTTCACGCTTTAAAGGTTCTATAAGTGCAGGGGCCTTAAAAGAATTTCTGGCTATATAAGGAAAAGTTTGACATTAGGGTTTCATTATCTAATTCCCCTTTCTTTTCTTATATCTCATTCTCTCTGTATTTTGTATTTTGTAATGCACGAATTTCATATCTCCCCTTACTTTTATAATTAATTTTATATATACCAAAGTATACTCATATATAAAATGCATAATGTACAATGTTTTTAAAGCATGTTTGAGTAAATATGAAAATTTTAAATCTAAGGATAGCCCTTTTCTGATTATCTTCGATCTCTTTATTTGATCCTATCATTGTTAAGTGTTGAGTGACTTTTGTAGTGAGTTGATTTCAACCTTTAAAGGGGACAATCTTTCTTTCTTTGTATGTTTGGTTTCATTTATTTGGGGACAATCTTTAGGAGCGATTCTTGGTGTCCTTGTGATTGTGATTGTTGATACCATTTTTGCATTAATCAACATGGTATTAATTAATTACAAGATCAAACTCAATCCGGCAACCCTTCCACAAAATGACCCTAGTGTCACAAGTTTATAAGTATGATGACCAAATTAATAAACCCGTTTACATTAGTAACCTAGAAGCACAAAAATGAAACTTTGTTTCCTTAGGGCAAATTTTAGTGAAACTTTAGTGACCTCCGTGTACCATAACTCTATTTGTTAAAGATAGTGGAAATCCAACGTGGAGGACGAGTTGCTGAGGTGGATGACAAGTTGGCATGGGTGAAGGGTAAACAACCGGTAACCCTTTCCACAAAATGACCCTATTGTCGCAAGTTTATAAGTATGATGACCAAATTAATAAACCCGATTACATTAGTAACCTAGAAGCACAAAATGAAACTTTGTTACCTTAGGGCAAATTTTGGTGAAACTTTAGTGACCCCCGTGTATATAAACCCAACAAACAAAACAAACAATAAAAGTATGAAGACACCAAAGATAAGAAGAACGTGTTAAGCATGTTTAGTCATATAAGATTATGTTTTGATAAGTCTAAAACCTGTAGCGATGGTGCTCACGACTAGGCGCGATCTATCCTACCTCTAGTTTTCCTAGAGTCTAGATTCTATTTTAAGTCTTCTTGACTGACTAATCCTGTCACGATTAATCGAAATCCGCATAAAGCTTCTTAATAATTACTAAGTTTATATATTATTTATCCCGTTAAGGGCTTACATTAATCATACAAACGATATCAATGAAGTAATTGTGGGAGGCGTATTGCGGCGCAAGCAAGCCACGATAAACTAATAAAGTAATCAAAACAAAGACTAAGCAACCAATCGAATTGTGTTGTGACCTATCTATGCGGATTTTAAAGAGTGACATTTTACCACGGCTAAACAAGGCATACTAACTAAGGAAAATATTGATTTATTTAACATACTTAACGATAATTGGTTATTATAATTTCCAAATACAAAGAAATCTTTTAACATAACGGTACAAATCATAATGCTAAGACATAATCCTGATTTTAAGATCAAACTCTACGTAACTTGATAAAAGTATGTTACGATCTTTTCAATTCATAAAAACTTTACCAGTCAACCATCCATGCCACCCCCCGCAATTTCCTATAGAGTGAGAGGCGGTGTATCACTTTTCTAACATTGATCTTCAAATCATAGTTTCCAAAATTTTGTTGCTCTTCTTGAATTTTGCTAAGGGAAGCAAAGATCAAGCTACTAGAGTCGTCAATGTCAATAAGCTCAAGTGTAGGGATGTCCCCAATTTCAAGTGGGATCGCTTCAAGATATTGGCATACATCCAGCACCAGATGTGTGAGACATGGGAAGTTAATACAAGAGGCTTCCCAGTGTTTGATATTCAAGCCCTGCAGTTTTAAGAATTTTAGTTTCTGAAACTGTACCTCACCGGTTTCCCATGTGGGTCCCAGAAATGCATGCTCTAGTATCTTCAGAACCTCAAGGTTGGGTAACATTTGAATTATTGACATATCACTCCAAGGAAGACAACATCCTGATAATGAGAGTTTCTTTAACGAATCAGGAAACGTAACTGGAATCTTTCGGAAGTTATGATCGGTTGTAATATTAATCCACATCAGTGTATCTAGTGAATTAAGGAAATCGAAATCTTCATTCTTCTGTAAGAAAGTCGTGCATGTAAGCTTCTTGATACCCGGAAAACATCTCACCCAACTTCCAGCCGCATCTTCTAAAGCTACATTAGAAATGGTTTGCAAATTCATTTGCTTGTTTATTAAAGGAAAGTAAATATACCCGTCACTCCACAAATGCCTCAGGTTCACCAATTTGGAAATGGTATTTGGTAAATACAAACGTCCGGATCCAGAACATTTCACAATGATGGTAAGAAGGCTCCAGAGATTACATATCAAGGATGGAAAACCTTTGGTATACCAGAATGCAAGGTACCTTAAGTGAACTAGTAATCCTATAGCCTCTGGAAAATATGCAAGTTCAAACGATTGTATATCTAATACTGTTAAAAGAGGATAGGATCGGACACCTCTATTAGAGATCAAGGACCAACCTTTATAAAAACACAAAAGTGACTGAACCCATGGAATACGCTGATTAAAAAAGTCTTCATCTGTGAATATGCGTCGAGGCTTGTATGATACTATAGAATCAAAAGAATTCATTGACGTGGTTATCTTCAGGCAAAAATGCACTTTTTTTGCTCTTTCCAAACAGAGTTCCCTCAAGATGTCATGGACCGAAAAAGCTTTGATGGCACCATTAAACTCTCTATCAACTACTACAAGATTTCTATCGACTAGTTCAATCAAGTAATCCTCTGCAGTTTCCTCTAAGCTTTGATTTCGAATTTGTTGTATAAATCCCTCAGCCACCCATAACCAAATCAGTTTTCGTACACGAAATTTATGGTCTTCTGGGAAGCCACCTAGATAAAGGAAGCAGTCTTTCAAGTGAGGAGGTAAATGTTCATAACTGAAAGTCAATATATCCACGCACCCATTCCTTTCACTGACAATGTAAGAGCTGGCCTTTTGACGAACTCTTTCCCATGACTCTTTGTCTGCTGCTTCTCTTGTTAGAACTCCTGCTATGACAACAACCGCAAGTGGCAATCCATGACACTTTTTTGCGATTTCAATTCCAGGGTTGATAAGCATTTCAGGGCAATCATGCCCACGAAACACCTTGTTACACAACAATTCCCAACTTTGCTCATCCGTTAAACATTCTAACTGGTGAACAAAACCATGCACTTTTGCATTCAAAGCAACTTCTTTTAGGCGACTTGTGAGAAGAATTCGACTTCCATTTTGATTATTTGGAAAAATTAGTTTGAGGTCATTCCATGCGTCAATGCTCCAGATATCATCAATGACAATCAAATATCTCTTGCCCATAAGACTTTTGTGCAACTTCTGACGGAGTTGAGAGTCACTAGCACTTGCTGGGTCAAGTTGAACATCCATGAATGCAAGAATTTGAATTAACAAACCCCGTCTTTCATATCTTTGAGAAACAGTTACCCAAGCACGAACATGGAAATGATAGACAATAAAAGGATCATTGAAAACTTTGTTAGCAAGAGTAGTCTTACCTAACCCCCCCATGCCAACAATAGAGACGACATCCAGTTCCTTTTGGTCTTGGGAAAGTTGGTCTCTAATAAGCCCAATATCATGTTCGAGCCCTACAACCATTTCTTGCGATGCTTCTTTCAGTCCTAATGGGTGTCTGGTGTGGGACGTCTCAGAAGCAGTTTGCTTATTCAAGGGCCCGATGCTTGTAGATGAATCCCTTTTCAGGTTAATGAACTCCTCTTTGATAGAGTTGATAGCCTTCATAACATTCTTTAGATTGAGGGAGGTGTTGTATATTGAATTCGTACCTTTTCTATAGTTCGTGATGTATTTAGTAAAACAATCAATAACGGGACGTTTATTTCTGTAATTAATAGAGTATAAAAAGACGCCCACAATACTATGTGCCTCTTGTGCTACATCTTCAAATCTTCTCTTCAGATTTCTTACTTGTTCACTCTCATATTGTTCATTTTGTTTTTCAACAAATATGATTTGAATCATGAAGCTGAGCTCGTTATAAAGCAATAGAAATTGAGGCCTTTTCGATAAAACTGATGGGTTGTTATTGATTAGTGGATTATTGTTGCTGTAACATAGCTGCCTTAAGTTATCCATGAACAATTCAAGCCCTGTGTACACCATCTTCTGTCTGTCTAACACTCCCATGAACAGTAATTGTCTCCAAGCATCCGCTGATTTGAAATAAGTAGTTGATTTAGGCATAAATGTATATATAGTTTGGCATGTGGACAGATTGTGTAACGGGCCATATATGACAAGTTCCGTAAAAATTGGTCTGTTAAAAAAAAACAGGTCAAGTGAACACATATATTACCTGCTAGCTATTATCAATATATTGAACACAACTTCAGAATCAACTAGTTTTACTAAATCAAACAGCTTTAGTATTTAAAATATGAAACTAATTACAATGGCCATATGACTTCGTAACCAAATTTGGCTTATTTATAATGGCAAAATTTGACAAGAATGTATCGAATGCTTAAAATTCTCCTAGATAACATTTTCTTCTAAAATTAAGATTATTATTTGACAAGAATGTATCAGAAACAATAGTATTCAAAATAAACATATGCAACATGCACATTGCCAGTGCCAAATACTTTTAACCTCTATTATGAACACCAACAGCAAGTGATCTCCCTATCTTCGATGCAGTTTATTTTTTAGCACTAATGTTAATTTAGTCCCACTTCAAAATGGCAAATTTTTAGCACAAGGAAACATAACAAAGTGTGGTTCTTAATATGATCCCTCGAAACATGATTAAACGCTATTAGATCAATGCTTTTCAAATCTCATAGTTTCAAAGCTGACATCCAAACAGCTCATAGGACCAACTCACCAGCCCACAAACTAATTAAGCATTCATATTTACAAGCTAGCATAGATACACAACTTAATAAAGGGGGTGTCGATCTGTTTATTTCAAGGTGTAAAACATAGGCAGATGCAATCCCAACCACCAACTTAACTTGGAACAAACTATGATATAGATAAAAATAAACTGAAGCTTAAAGAAACATAAGAAAAAGAAAAAAATAATGTATAAAAAGACAAAGCCATGAAACAGGAATATTATTCTTGAAGCATCACATAATCATTTCCTACTTACAATGTGAGGGTGAGATCTTTTTGCTTTGTTTGAAGAAGATAATTATTAAATATGTGACTTGAGTAAATGGAGTCAATGATAGAAATGAGAAAATTGTTTTATGGGAGACGACCAAGATTGCCACTGCCCATTGGAGTCAACCAACTTTTAAATTTGAGTAAATTGCAAAAAAAACGTCTTTGTAGTATGTTCAAATTGCAGGCGCAGTCCTTATCTGACAATTACAATTGCCAACATCTTTTCCTCGTCATTTATACGTTTAATTGCATGCGTCTTTACCACTTCCCTTCTTTATAAATTCATTTTTTTTCTACAAAATGGAAACACATTTAAATCATTTACACAGTTTACGTACTTTTAAATTTCAAAGCTTTTTAGATAAATGCAATTAGTGTGAATGTTGTGAAGTTTTTTTTTATGTCATTCTAAATTTCAAAGCTTTTTAGATAAATGCAATTAGTGTGAATGTTGTGAAGTTTTTTTTTATGTCATTCGTAAGTTGTTATCACGAAAAACACATAATAAAAAAAAAGCTTACTCGTCAAAATTCTAATTATGTGATACCCGCTGCTGTAACGCGCAAGTACCATGTTGACATCATCCAATAAATGAGAGTGAAACAAATATAGCCGAAGTGTTAAAAAGATGACACATAGACTTAAGAAAGTTAATATGAGTAAATAGATAAATTTGTGGAAAACTATAAAGGGGTTGAATAGTTTTACCAATTTATCGTTTCAAAAATTACATTTTCGAAAACTTTAGATTCTAGTTTACTTGAGATCAATTGACAACAATATGAACACTCAACTCAATAATGAATATCAACTAATAACCATGAAATAATTGAAGTAAAGTAAATGTAAAGAGTTAGAAAAATGACACCTTGATTTATAGTGGTTCGGTAATGAAGCTCCTCTTCCCCCTACTCCACTCCTCGATTACAACTCGAGAGTTCACTTCACTAAGTCAACAAGCTCCCTTCAGGTAGAGAAAACCGTACACGTTGCTTATACCAATTTTCGACACTAAGCTAGATGTCGAGTTTTATTCTTAGCTAGAACCAATCTACCCCACAATTAACCCGATCTTCTCCCAAACTACACAACTCACAAGATCCACCCAATCTTGACACAATCTACTCAATCAACACAACAACTACCCAACTCACAAGATCCACCCGATCTTGACACAATCTACCCAATCACTTCACACACTACACAATATACAAGATCCACATGATCAACTCAATCTACCCAATAATACAACTACACAAGAATGATGATGGATTTGATGTATGCTAAAATACAACAAGAAAGTAACCAATGTTACTTATGCACTAACTACTTTAAAACACTTGATATCTTGATGATTGTAAGTGTTCTTCTTTTGCACTTGTAATGGAAGAATGTTTGGATCACTAATGAATGAAATCAAACTATGTTTATGATCAAAGAATGTAGCTAGGAAGTAGAAAAATGATAGGTGCAAGAGGCGAGTGAAAATATGAAGTTTAAGCTATTATTTACTACACAGATATATATATCTGGGCGTCTAACGGTCAGACGGTACTTTTATTTATATAAAGGTACCGTCTAGAGTTATTGGTACCGTCGACGCTTCAAAATTTGTCCTTTTGTGAGGAAGTTAAAATTTGGTGTAGGTTGGTATTTTAGGGGAAAAACCAGATTTTTGAAACTTAAATATTTTTATTTAAATAAATTATTTTATTATAATTAGAAAATAATTTTCTAATTAACTTTGAGTAAAATGTTTATTTCACATTTGTGCAAAAATTATTTATTTGGTCACTCACAATGTTTAATGTTCATTATTTTATACATTTAGTGATTTTGATTTCGAGATGGAGTTTTACGACTAAAAACTTTGTTTACGTTAACTTTTACGTAGAACGTTTTTATGTTTTGTTATTATCAAAGCGTAAAAACAACGAATAACGTTTTTACACATTATTTGTATTAAAAAATTTAACATGGTAAATTCATAGCATTAAAGATACTCAAACCTTATATAATTAGCAAAATACTGTAAATTAATTTATTGACCAAAGTGTGTTGGACATGTTATAACTTTCGCAAATAAACATGATTAAATTCCCAGCATAATGCAAACGAATTCTTTTTGTGTTGCATTATCAACGTATCAAAGTTGAACCCTGCTCTTCCATCATTTTATGTCGACACAAAGTTGGGAGTGGGGCAAATATACCCATTCACATAATAGACATTTATGTCCTTTTTTACCCTTCTTAACACATACATTTTAAATTTTAATTTGTTGGTTTTGTTATAGTAGGTAAAGATGTAGATTCTTGGGTTTATAGATAGATAGATTACCCAACTTTTCAATTTTATTCATCTAAGTTATCAAATATTTTTTTTGTTCAAACGGGGTATTGGACTATACGGGTTTTAAGTTCATGTTACTAAACTTACCAAAATATACGTAAACATCACTGGAACATGTAAAAACACGACATTTATGTTACTTAACTTACCCAAAAATATATGTTCAGGTTACTCGAATTACACTAAAAATATGAGGTGTATGCTACCCAAAAGTTCAGTAACCTAAGTGAACAAAAAAAAAGTTTGGTAACTTATGTGAATAAAGTTGGAAAGTTGGGTAATCTATCTATGTATAAACCCTAGATTCTTTAACCAGTGGAATAATCATGCCAGGGCTAAATTAGAAATACACGAGGTGAGATTAATATAGAACTCATATTTGTCATAGAACCAATGAACCAATCATAGCCATCCATTTTTTTATCTAAATTATATCTTTCTATAGATATGCATTGTTATATACTTTCGATGAATTTTAAAAAAAATCACATGTGATTCGTAAAAATCACATATGAATTGATTTTTTACAAATCACATATGATTCTTAGGAATCACATATGATTTTTACAAAGGGAAAATTACCTGAAAATGTATTTAACTTGCCACTTTTTACCATTGTACGTAACCTTCTTTTTTTTTCCCAATCTGTCAACGAACTTGCAAAATCCGTTCATTGCGTGTAGCGGTGACCTGTTTAACCTGCTGGGGCAGGTTAAGCTAACGATCGTTAGGTTTATCATTGCAATGTTAGTCCTTTAGACTAACGATCGTTAATCATGGCTACATACAATGACAAAAAGTAACAAGTTAGATGACTTTTATTATTTTTAAAATTTATGTACGTTTTTTACACATTTTTATACACGTTTTTATACACATTTTTATACACGTTTATACACACGTTTTTATACACGTTTTATGCATGTTTCATACGGATTTTTATACACACATTTGTATACACGTTTTTATACACATGTTTTTTATACACACATTTTTATGCTGGTTTTACACACTTTTTTAAAATGTTTCAATACATACATTTTTATACACACATTTACACACGTTTTTATACACACGTCTTTATACACACATTTTATATACGTTTTTATACATACGTTTTTATGCACGTTTTTATACACACTTTTATTTTAACTTTTTTTACACTTCTAATTTAACTTTTTTACACTTTTTTATACGTTTTTATATACGTTTTTACACACGTTTATACACACACTTTTAATTCAACTTTTTTACACGTTTTTTACACACGTTTTTATATACGTTTTTACGCACGTTTTTAATTTATCTTTTTTACCGCCACCACCCACCACCTCCACCCACCACTGCCACCACCACCCACCGCCACCACGAACACCACCATCGCCCATTTTCTTATATGTTTTAAAAGTTGGATATGCATTCACTGGTGGCGGAGGTGGTAGTGGTTGGTGGGTGGCGGTGGGTTGTGGTGGCGGTGGTGGGTGGTGGTGGGTGGAAGCAGTGGTGGTGGCGGTGGGTGGCGGTGGTGGGTGGTGGTGGGTGGAGGCGGTGGCGGTGGTGGTGGTGATGGTGTTGGTGGTGGGTGTTGGTGGGTGGTGGTGGTGTTGGTGGGTGGTGGTGGGTAGAGGCGGTGGTGGTGGTGGTGGTGGGTGTTGGGTGACGTTGGGTGGTGGTGGCGTTGGTGGGTGGTGGTGGGTAGAGGCGGTGGCGGGGGTGGTGGTGGGTGGAGGTGGTGGGCGGAGGTGGTGGGCGGTGTATAAAAACGTGTATAAAAACGTGTATAAAAATATATGCTAAAACGTGTACAAAACGTATATAAATTTTAAAAATAATGAAAGTCATCTAACTTGATATTTTTTGTCATTGTATGTAGCCATGATAAACGATCGTTAGTCTAAAGGACTAACATTGCAATGATAAACCTAACGATCGTTAGCTTAACCTGCTCCAGCAGGTCAAACAGGTCACCGCTACACGCAATGAACGGATTTTGCAAGTTCATTGATAGATTGGGAAAAAAAAGAATGCTACATACAATGGTAAAAAGTGGCATGTTAAATACATTTTCAGATAATTTGCCCTTTTACAAATCACATGTGATTCATAAAAATAATATATGATTTGATTTTAACGAATCACATGTGATTTTTACAAATCACATATGATTTTTCTGCGCGGAAAATTTGAAAATAAAAAGTTTGTTGAAAAAAAAAATTCGTCGAAAGTATATAACAATGCATATTTATAGAAAGATAATTTAATTCTCGTCGTGATGGTATGATTTTTTTCGCGTAACGATTAACGGTTTGCAAGATATTTAATTTTTAAAAAAAGGGTGAGAGTTTATATATATATATATATATATATATATATATATATATATATATATATATATATATATATATATATATATATATATATATATATATATATATATATATTTGATAAAAAAAAATGAATGGCTAGGATTGGTTCATTGGTTCTATGGCAAATATGAGTTCTATATTGATCTTTTGGCCGAAATACACTAGGTCAAATTATCGACCAATATCATTATCAATCAATTTGGTTTGATTTTGATCAATGGACTACCCTAATCAGTTCAAATTTTGCAAACACAAATTATCAACTTAAGCATCTAAGGCTACCCATAATAGCATCGGTTGATTAAGGGTCGAAGAGGGTTGGAAGAGGTGGTCCTTGTTGTGGGGTTGAGGGTTGATGTGGGTTGAGTAGCCAACCGATTGGGACAATCGGTCAAATTGAGAAACAAACAAATATGTGTGTGTTTAATTAACTATAGTGTATTTTTATGTGGTATGTTTTTTTAGTGTAGGTCGTCTTATTGTGTCTAAAAGATCGTCTATAAGTCGCAGGAGAGAAAGCTGATGTGACATAAAAAATATGGGTTGATGGGGGTTGTTATTGGGGTAGCCTAACCGATAATAGTTAGACGGTAGTAACGAAGATGCGGAAAATGAGTGTGAGAGTTTACTAATATGTCACAACCACAAATTCGCTGTTTAGCGTGCCTCAATGCATTAGACTCGGTAAACATTTTTTGTAATTTCCATTCATTAAATATCAACAAGCTACAAGCTCAAAAGAGCTTGATTCCAAACATACCACTTATAGCAATGCAAAATCTCCATGAGGTACGACTATAGCATCCACTCTGTTGCTCTAAATGTGTCGAAACACACAACTGTCACTTTGATCCATCATGCCACAATAGATTATTACAATAAGTTGTCCTTAGCAAAGGAATTTGAAGAGGAGCTACCAAAAATATACTTTAGTGTGAAGTGATGAAGGAAGGGAGAAATGACTTAGAAACATTACAGTTTATTACCCTTAGCCCAACATTGCCGTCAAGTCAAATGTTATCTGAAATTATACCAGATAATCATATTCTGATTTTTCAAATGGTAGAGTAAACCCACACTTGGTAGGCCAAAGAAACAATTAAGGAAAAACATTTTTATTTGGTTATATTTTTCCCATTGACTATGGTATCAGAAATCAATTGCACTTAAGACCTTGCCATACATATTTGACCACAAATTGATACAGTAATAACTAAGCTAAGATGCAACAACTGCTACAACTTGTCTTCTTTATCATGGCTGCTAGCATGTAGGTTGTAATGTAACTTCCGAGAGGAAAAGAAAACACAGCCAGTGTATATATGCTTCACCATTCATTATATCTAAATTACCAAAGGATATATCATAGACTTCGTACATACCCAAGTTCATGCTTACAGTTTGGTTCTTTGAATCACATTTGTAGTTTACCGACACCAAAATTAAACATTTAATGCTTTTTTTAGCATGTCTACATGCAAAACTTAAGCACCAATCATACGATTCCTTTTACTTTCCAGGTGAGTTAAGTCGAGTCCTTTTTCATATTTCTTGGATCATTCACAAAACACAACGGGAAAAGGGACGAAAACATAAAAAGATAATATACCCTTTTACCAGTTCCGTGCCTTTAATTGTTATGATATGTCAAAATTAAGGATGCACATATATTCATGGATGGAACTTAACTAGTATTTGCTTCATGACTGGTCACTTATTCTTCAGCATTGATTCCAAAAATCCGGACCTTATGCATATGTGGGAATTTGGCAATCACTAGCACAAAAACCGCGAGTGTGTTTAAGAAGAGCATCGGATTTTGATAATCGGTTGTGTGAGATGCTATCAAGTACCTGTAGAAAGATCCAGATAACAAAAACTGTGTTAACACCAAATACCGAGTAAAGACGAACAGGATTAGCAGGAATCTTAATGGGTGAAAAATCAATTAGATAGCATGCATAGTCCATTATAAGAAGGGCCTAAGAAATACATCATATGTATCTTCTTCAAAATGTTGAGAACATTAATTTTGTCAAACATCACAACTATTTAGGAGCAGAAGTTGGGTCTAACGAACCTATAAGATGGCGATTCAAACAGGTTTAAAGTCGCACAGAGACTACTTTTAAAGCGTACAACCTCCTAAATCATTTTAGCCAGAAACTTAGATGACTGTTGCCGTAACATTTTGTTTCAATAATAGTTTACACTTTCTATATTTGTAAAGAAGTAAGCAGCTGTATGCCAATCTACCCGCCAGCCATTTCGACCCGTTTCTATCCAACTTCATTTTAACTTGTTACCCATCCCACCCATATTGGAGAGAAAAAATATAAATATATACGTTACTAGGAAAGTGGCGCTTGATTTAGTTCCCAATAGTAATTTCTTAAAAGCATTGCTCGATCCCCTTGTTACACCCTCATTATGGAGGTTATCTAGTGCTCTTGTGATTGTGTAAAGATGTTATCAACTATTTATTTCAAAGTTTTCCACAATGTTGCAAAAATCATTAGTCGCTAGTAGGTACCTTGTAGCTAGTTCTCGTCCTAGGCCGGAATTAATCAGGATTAATCGGATTTGAATTTCTATGTATTAATTTTTGAAAGTATATGTTGACATGTTGATAGGACCATATAATTGCTCATAGGACCATACAGTTGCTCATAGGACCATAGAGATATGTTTAGAAACATTAACACAATTGTTCAAATGCTTCAAACCGAGTTTTGACCGAGTTTGACCAAATTTGATTGAGTTTTGACCTTGTAGTGAGTCATCGTCGATTACTTGGCCTTGTAATGCCATTTGGACGGGTGGTTGACTTGTAATACCATGTGGACGAAATCTTGATAGCAAGGACTCGGAGGTTCATTCAACATAACACAGTGGTTTCTATTTTATTTTATATATCCAATCGCCATCTTATAGTAATATTTTGGTTTCTTTCTTATTTATATATCCAAAAGTTGTGTCTAGCCAACCCATAAGATGACGGTTCAAACAGGTTTAAAGTGGCACAAAGACTGCTGTTAATGCGCACAACCTCCTAAATCATTTTATTCGAAAACTTAGATGACTGTCGCCGTAACATTTTGTTTTAATAATAATTTACACTTTCTATATTTGTAAAGAAGTAAGTAGCTGTATGCCAATCTACCCGGCCCAGCCATTTCGACCCGTTTCTATCCAACTCCACTTTGACCTGTCACCCATCCCACCCATATTGGAGAGAAAAAAATATAAAATATTGTAATTTCTTAAAGCATTGCTTGATCCCCTTGTTACACCCTCATTATGGAGGTAACCCAGTGCTCTTGTAATTGTGTAAAGATGTTATCAACTATATATTTCAAAGTTATCCACAATGTTGCAAAAATCATTAGGTGCTAGTCGGTACCTAGTAGCTAGTAATCGGTCTAGGTCGGAATTAATTAGGATTACGAAAATTGGAATTTCTTTGTATTAAGTTTGATACTTTGATATGTGTGTTCTTATGTACGTGCTATGTAGTTATCTCGGTCAAAAATCACGTATCGTTCAAGGTCCGATATTTGAAATAGCGGTTTTCGCGGTGAGATATCGGTGAGATATCGGTTTTTATATTTCTAGGATATTAAATATATATATATATATATATATATATATATATATATATATATATATATATATATATATATATATATATCTATGTATTCTAATATATGACACTTTTGTACCACCCAATGAAGCTAATAAAATTCAATGCGCTGATGTGTCCTTCCTTATTTAACCCTTTTTGTACAACACCACAATGCACCCTTTTGTTTAACCTGTCATCTATATGCTCTTGGGTCTATTTTTGTAAAGTATTGAAAGGCATTAAACATAGCGATAAGTGTTTC
This sequence comes from Artemisia annua, assembly GCA_014162995.1. Classification (NCBI taxonomy): domain Eukaryota; kingdom Viridiplantae; phylum Streptophyta; class Magnoliopsida; order Asterales; family Asteraceae; genus Artemisia; species Artemisia annua. Next base: position 140,649 of record LBNU01005287.1, on the reverse strand, counting down.
TTCATCCATTCAAATTGATATGTTTAAAAGAGGAGCGTCAGTTGAATTCATCATTAAATGAAAACGCCTTCCTAAAAACCTCCATAATAACTACACACACAATCGTTTCATTCTCTTCCTCTGATTGAGAAACATATACGAAAATCCTATGACTAAATCAATGGTAAGTATCACATCTTTTTTTCTTAGAGTTTCGATATGAATTCCATATTACAGCTATTTTGATGTGTTTTTTTTTATTACTAATCAATCTAATTTTGTTGCGATTCAATTTATAATATTGGTTTGATTAAGTTCAATTCATTTGTCTGTTGCTAAACCCTAGAAAATTTTTTGGGGCAAATGACATTCGTGAATTAATTTGGGTATGTGGTTTAAGAACATTAATCGAAAAGCCAGGATAATGACGTAATTAATTGTTTGATTCAGTTTTGAGGCTGATTTGTAGTTATGCAATGTATTAAAGCAATAATTACTGAATCACTGCAAGACTGCAATGGTAACTTAATCTGCTACTTTATATTATTTTCAGATATTGAAATATTCATTCTTTTAGCAGGGCAAGTGATGCCATATCATATTTTACCTTCTTGCTGATGCCATATCATATTTTACCTTCTTGCAGGGATGTCTGATAATTGTGGTTATGAGAAGCGAGCTTAAGGAAAGTGATGCATCTGGTATTCATTCTTACATATTTGGAAATTTGATTAATTATATTAAAACTATTAATTGATGAACTTAAGTAATCATCTGGTATGGATACTAACAGTTGGTATGAATTGCAGGCCATGCAAAAGCAGTTGTATCATTGCTGCGAGAAATCTAAGAAATGGACCAGAGAGCAACAATGTTACAACTGGTGGAAAAGTTCAAAGGTTAAAAACCAGAAAGTAGGTATGTAATCTCACATCTTAATCTTAGTTTGTCAAATGTCACATTTCAAGCTTTTCATTTAGTGTTATTTGGTGTAATGGGTCTAAGGAGAATTGAGATTAGGTCCACCATCATGTTAAACGAGTGATACAAAATGTTTCTGATAAAAAAATATTCGACTTATGGTATGGTTTAGGCTTTGAGTTGAAAAGGGAAGAATAAGCGTAACTTGTGATTCAGCATATTCTTGATATGAATATTGGTAAGAATTAAATCAACATTGCATAATTTTATATCAATTCAAATTTTGTTGCGTTTCTATCGTTACGTTAGTTTTCTATGTGAGTTATCCTCCATTTCTTATTTGTATCATTCTTTCAGCTATTTTTGTTTTTTGCATGCAGAAACAAGAATTTTCGCATGTAGCTTATGCCACTAATGCTTATGCCACACTGGACTACTTGCGAAACATGTTTGAAATGGTAAGCGGCTTCACTAACAAAAGGTACTTTTAGGCTTTTGGCAAATAAATGAACGTATTATTAATGAAGCAAAATAATCAAGTAATAGTAATACTAATATACTATAGAACAAGATTACCTATTTTAACAGTTTTTTTTGTTTCTTATTAACTGTGAACTATTAGAATTGTTATATATCAATGTTATGATAAAATGTATGGCCAATAACAGTGGTAGTGCGTACTCATTGTAATGTCAAGGAACCTAAAGAAGAGGTGACTCGAGACTTTGAGAGCATAAATTGTTATGACCGGAAGATCAAGCCAAGCAAATATACATATGTAAGTTTTTCTAAGTCAAGTTTATGATATCGTTTCTATGTACCTCTTGGTGTCAAGAAATATGTCATTTTATTGGTTATGATGACGTAACTTAAAGGTTTTGAGCTCAAATGTGACCAATTTTTCAAACCCGCTCTTATCATATATGCACACACCGTCAACTGTACGAAAATTGTAATGTAGCTTGATTAGTGCTACCAGGATCTTTGTTGTAAGCTCAACTTGGTGTTGATACTATGCTTAATTTGTGAATACCTGCTCACTATGTTCTTTGTTGTAGGCTCAACTTGGTGATGATAATATGCGTCATTGCTGGAATGATAAAGGGGATAAACCGGTGGATATTCGTCGTTGGGACTGTTTATGGAAGGAAAAAAGTAATGTAAGTGTTATATTTTAATGTTTTATTTCTTTTAAGTACATTAGTGTCAATTAACTAATTCATAATTATGATTATTAAATAACCAGTTTATTATTAATTTAGATTATCGCATCCCCACATTTGCTTTACTAATCACTAATATTTTTGGTTTGTATCATTTGAATGTACTCTTGAACATATAAGAAATGAACAAAGGCATCTTAGGTCAAAACAAGTACTCTTATAATGTAGTAAATGTAAAAAATGGGCATATAAGAAATGAACAAAGGCATCTTAGGTCAAAACAAGTATTCTTATAATGTAGTAAATGTAAAAAATGGGCATATAAGAAATGAACAAAGGCATCTTAGGTCAAAACAAAGGCATCTTTATGCTAATAGCAATGGGCAATGGGAGGGTTAACATAATGGGTAAATGTAAAAAATGGTTTGGGTCAAAACAAGTATTCTTATAATGTAGTGCCATCCGATTAACGGAATGGCTGAACTGTTGGTGATATGAGTTGACCCAACAATACTTTTTACTCTACCGATTTGTTCTCTTTTTGGCCCATTTTGTATTATCAAGTTATGTTAATGATTTTAACTGATAAAGGCTTCATGTTGCTAATTTTAGTGCCCATTTGTGCAGTTTTATTTGTGAAGATGGCGGGTTCGAATGGGATTTGGCTACTTGAAGAATCAGTTGCTTCTATGTTTTATGACCACTAAGTGATAGTCATTAGAATGCTGGAATACCTGGGCTTCTCTTTTACGCGAGTTGTTAATGTCGACAGGTATAAAACATTAAAAACCACATTCATGTGAACAGCAAGACCCTGTAATCTTTGAATCTGATGGAATTCCAATTCTTTGCAGGCCACTGGATATAAACAATCCTAAGACACAAAGTGTGGGCAACTACTCTTCGTCGCCTAATTGTGGGACACCTGCTGACTTACATGGTGCGTATGTGTATAAGTGAATTACCTATTTGTGTTAGCAAAAAACTTTAAAAACAAGACATATGTACGAAGCATATACGAAATCATTTACACAATATTTACTTTTTACAACCTGTTGTTACTGCAGCTGCAAAAGGGGTCACGAGTTGGAGCCAAAATATGGTGGAACAGATGTGGTATGCAACTTAACTCTGTTATGGGATTTGTCAATTCTATATTTCCGTTGACTAAACATTTATGTTGACTAATACTGGTCCAAAAAGGCTTGCTTTTTCTGCTCATTTAATAAAACTTTGTTATAAAAGGTCATTTGGTTAATAAAGTTTATACAAAATGTGAATCAAATGTTAATATTGTAATTGTATATATAAGCAGTAAATTTTAGACTAAATTTTTTTTTACCCATTTAAGATAACCAGAAACCAAAGTCCCAATAATTAGTAAATGGGTGAAAATGATTTCGTAAAAACCAAAGTCCCAATGATTTGTACAATTAACATGTTAGGGGCTGAAATTTAAATTCTTTAGAAACTTCGTATGATGTATGTATAATCACTTTACAGCAATTTATAAGGCACTTACTCGGCTCATGTTTGTTTATTTGTTAAAAAAGTGTTAGCTTAAAAATTACAAAATCATGTTATTCTGCAACTTTGAATATGAAATTAGAAAACGTAATAAGTTTATCACATTTGATGCAACCACTAATGTGTAGGAACGTAGGATCATGGAATATAAGATTATCTAATCTGATCAAATCCATTTCTCATCAATTAAAGCACTTCTGCATGTCGCTAATGCTAAGTTGACTATTAAGTGGGCAAGTAGTTTATCATGGGTCAATTTGCTTATAATAAACATCTTAAACGCTATCAATTGTTTTCTCCCAGGGACGAAGGATAACAATACAACTTTCTGAATAAAGAGGAGATCTTTTGTAGCATCTTACGTAATTTTCATGCCAAAGCATGTACATAGAATGTAACGATAGGTGTAGCATATTCCCCATTGGCATGAAAGATTAATAATAAAATATCTTTCTGTTTGGAGAATTTATTATTGTCTCTCAATAGTCTTCCTGTTACATGATGGGTTGACATCATTATACTTATTAGATATTGGTAGAAACTTTAACATCTTAGAAATGTGTTATTTTGGGAAGCTTTTACAATGAATGTGTAATAGTGAACAAATGCAAATCAGCAATTTGATTGTTTGATTGGTTAGTTGGTTCTATTTTTGATGACATTATCCAACCGTGAGCACATTCATTAATTCTTGCTGACAATGTTTTTACAATGTATATTGGGACATCTATCAAAGAGGTAACATATAATTTTTTTTTATTAACATATAAATTTAATCATAATGTTATTTCTTTTTACTATTCACCTTAGTATACTTGATACAATAACTGATACAAAACTCAAGTAGATTAAATACTTAATTTTTCTTTTTCTTTCTTTTCTTTTTTTTAACTCTTGTGTGTAGGTTCTTAATAACTCAAGTAACACACTGTCACTTTTGGTGAGGTACCAAGCTTGGTAGTAAATACTTATTTGTTAGGTAGTAAATAAGCTTATTTTTTTCATGAATCTAGAGGCCGAAACACAGGTGCTTATCTGAACCTGTAATACATCATATATATTCACTTTATTATAATGTTAACAATAGTAACTTTGATATTACAATCCAACCTTGGTAGGTCATTGAGGTTTCTAAAGCGACATGGCAACTTTGGGAAAAGAAGATGCATCAGCAATGGGTGCAGTTGAAGCTCAGCAGCAACAAATGACACTGCAGAGACTTATTTCTATGGTAAAGCTTCTCCAGTTAATGGTTTAAGTGAATTCCACATTTCATAGTTTATTTATGTTGTCTGAAACACTTTTTTTGATAGATTGAATCAGATCGAGCTTATCACCAAAAGGTTGTTCAGATTCTTTATCATCTTGCAGGAGAGGTATGCTTTTGTGCCATTACCCTTTGATAGAAGATGTTTATTTTTGGTTTTAAATTTTTGTTGATGATATACAAGATGGTATTAGAGCGACAACGAATTGAAGCAGCTCCTGCACCAACGATGGAAATAGCTCACCTCCACCTTCTTTTTACGAAGAAGTCAATAATGTGCGTACTGATCCAATGCAAAACGGTACAGATGATGGGGTGGATTACTTTTTAGGAGAGGTAATCATGCAAATCTCATTTAAATTTTTTCATAATTCTTTTGTTGTAATAAACCAAATTCATCGTTGTTTGTGTTTAGTGTGTAATTCTCATACAATTAGCTGATGTTTACAAGAAACCTCTTTTTATTGTGAAATTATAAAATAGCAAATATTACATGGTGTTGATTAAGTACTCAATACTAACCTCTTGAAAGCGACCTTTCAGGGGCAGAAGCTTTATTTGCGAAATGAAACGAATCCTAGGTTTAGTTTCGATTGGCTCACTTGATTCTACAAGCTTCATACGTGTGTGTATTGTGCTATATGTAAAGCCAATTTCAAACCAAAATTTACTTGAAATTCGACACATAGTATATGTGTCAAGTAATTCTATTACACTACTTTTTTGACATCTTAGTCATGTCATTTCAACTTCCCTTGCATTGGATGGTTATGGATACTATATTTTAGTAGGTAATCCCTTTTTCTTTACATTGTGATATCATGTTTTCGATACTTCATGTAATTGCGATGACGATGGTAATATATTGAATAATACTAAAAACGTTTTCTACAAAGAATTACTTCGAGGCTTTTGATCAAACATGGACATGTATGTACATCGGCATAACTAAAACATTTCATACGATTTCTTAAATTTACATAGGACTGCTAACTTCATTTTTTTGATTACTTTTGTTTTTCTCAAACTGTTAGGTGCTTAAGGAATGAGCATGGGCTACACAAATGTTTGACGCTGATCACATACTTTCTGTATTCAGGAATATCTATATGTCGAACCAAACGATACAAGACAATACATGCACGTTCTTTATTTTAATAGTTATAAATCATATTTTTTTATCACCTCATTCAAATATTAAACTTATCATTCTCTTCATGAAATGACGAAACCTATTTATGTTCGTTGTTGTTTCTTACTTTATTCGAGCACGTAACTACCTAATGAATAATTTCTTTAAAAGTCCCGTCAATTTGACGGGTCTATAAGCTAGTATATACATATATTATACATATAAAAATTAAAATCATAAAGATTAAACAAGAAACATAGCATAAAAGTTATCAGATAGATTTAAAATCCAAGGGTTCACCATAATAGAGCATAAAAGTATTTCATAGCATAAAATTATCAGATAGAAGAAGGAAGAATGGTTGATTAAGGAAGAAGGAAGAAATCATTAATCATGTTCACTAGAAAAGCTGTATCTGTATCATACTATCATGTCGCTTTGTTTTAATTAGGGTTTTAATTGGGTTTTAGTTGGGTTAAAGTGGACTATTAATTAAGTTGGTTTAAGTTTTAATTGGGCTGCCAAAAAAACCCAGGAAAAGTATCATTCTCAAAATCTCGAAAATCTCGCCGATTTCAAAATATCGGCAAAATATCGTCCAATCTCGCCGATATTATCGGATCCGAGATTTTGGGGCGATATTTTGAACCGAGATAATTTTTATGAGCGATATCCGAGATCTCGACGAGATATCGGCGATATCTCGCCGAGATTAACTACATAGTGTACGTGTGTGTGTGTTTTGAAATCAGAAAATTTCATTGCACAAGCAACTACCTAACTGTACTCAAACAAATCTGGACATAAAGTCAATGCCACATAAAATAAAGTATAAAGTAGTGAACCGGTGATGACCAACGACTGATCACTGACTTGGATCTGCCTTGTGCATCAACATAGTCATATTTAGTGAGGTCCATTGATGCACTACTGGTGTTGGAAGCTTGAGATAAAACACTTGATTTTGGTTTCCAATTCGAGGCCTTTACAGCATAAAAATGGTTTCCAACAACTGTATCTGTTATTACTTTTGGGACAGCAGTAGTCTTTTGCCTTAGCAGCAGAGTCTACTTTTGGACTAGCAGTAGAACCAGTTGATTTATTATGAAAAGGCCTGTTTGTTTGAGTAGTGATTGTGCAGATTGGGTGGGCTTAGAAATAATTTCCTAAATGCAGAAAGCACTAATGCAATGTTATTAGTAAAATACCAACAGGAAGTAAGTCATACATATTTTTTTCTAATAACTTATACGTATTTCTTTCATTTTTGTTTTCTAGGATATCTTTCCTTCCTCTATATTTAGGAGTATATTAGGATACAGTTAAATTCCTTAGTCCTGCTAAATCTACCATTTTATGTTCTTTTCTTTAAAATAATGATGTTATCCTCTAATACTATTACAAATGGTGTAAACTTAGATCTTATGGTCAGATCCATGAAAGTATAGGCATTGTTTTACTTCTCCTACACCATTTGTATCTATTCTTTCACATATCTCCTTTTAACTGAAACAGCCCTGCATCACCTCCCGTAATCAAGGATATGTTGGTCCAAATTCGTCCAAATTCGTCTAACTCACTTTTTTTGAAAACCAGCCTTACAAGTTACAACGGTACTTAAAGCAGAGTAATTATATGCACTCTAACATGAATTAACATCACGAAATACCAAAAGAAACGGAGAAAACTTACAGCACTACAGGTACGACAGTAAGAAACTTCCTGTTGCGGGTGAGCTGCTTGCCACTATCAATTTGCTCCCACCAAGTCAACCTGTTGTAGATACCCTGGTCATCAGCAAAAGGTGTTCCCTTCTTCCAGTGAAAAAAGTGATATGTAACCTGATTATTGAAACAAAAAATCAGCTTCACCTTATCAGAATATAGATAGTTTACGGTTAAGAAAAAAACCAGGCCAATGGCAACATATGCAATATTGAAAGTAAACTCGTTTGAATTCCCAATTTCCGGCTAGTAGTTTGTAGGTTGTATCAGAATATAGACAGTTAATGGCTGAGTAATGTGTTTAAGGCTTTGCACGGGAGAGAATTGCAGGAAAGCTCAATTAAGCTTCAACAACAGAAATGCGTGTTATTTTAAATGAAACCTAATTCTGCAAACATATTTTGTTTCTGGCACTGGAATAAGAGGTTAACTATAAGCAAACTAGCATTTAGGCGACAAATACACCTACCTAAGATCCAAGAAACACAAACTCCTACCGGCAACAGTATGTAATCTTTAAAACATTCAAACCCGTTTTTTAACCAATATTAAATTCCCAACTCAACACCAGCTGCACTAGGGTATCCCCTTCCACTCTTCCGGTACAATTCATTATATTCTTAGGGTATGTCTTAGATTGCTTAAATTTTAGAAATAAGTAACTCACGCGATAGCATTTGAATTTACTCATTTCGTAAAATAACAACCTGTGCAAAATTTCAATTAAACCCCATTTCTAAAAGGCCTAAGGTCAAACATAAAAGTAAAAAACTAATTTTGATTTCATCTAATCTCACATAAGCACATTGAAATATTTCCCTACTCCCTAGTCCCTTCCTAGTTCCTACCTGCTTATTAGAGGGTGTTTGTTTAACCCTATTTGTAGGGGGGTGTTTGTTTAAGCTTATATGTGGGCTTATGAGCTTATTTGGTTTCGGCTTGTATTACATAAGTTGCAATTTTTTGGCTTACTTTGTGACTTTTGGGCTTATATAAGCCCATAAGCGTCAAAATAAGCCAGAAAATTGAGACTTACACAATACAAGCTGAAATCAAATAAGCTCATAAGCCCACATATAAGCTTAAACAAACACCCCCTAGGCTTACGACCTTATGTGATTTCGGGTTATATTGTGTAAGTCCGGATTTTCATGCTTATTTTGGGACTTATGAGCTTTATACAACTCTCAAAAATAAACTGGAAAATTTGGGCTTATGAAATATAACCAGAAATCAAAAAAGCTCGTAAGCCCACAAACGGGGACGGAACCAGGACCAAATACGACCGGGTGCACAAAATTTTTGAACCGTATTATAATAGAGCTAAAATCAATGGACCAACATTTTGATTAACCCGGTGCATTTAAGAAAAATCGATACTTTTTTTCAAAAATTAACACTACATCGAAAAAATCGACGAGGTTCCCACAAATAACCTCAAACAAAAATTTCCTTAGAAACTAAATTCACCTCAACTTAAAAATAAGCAGATAAACAGCAAGCCCAAACACAGATCACTTAATATGAAAACCCTAACATGAACAGAGGTAAAATAAATAAAATGAAAAGGGAAGAAACATACAAGAGCGTGACCGAGATTAACAACAGTCCAAGCCATGCCAGGAGAACAGCCAGTAACAGAAAGAACAACAAGCCAAGCAAAGAACAAGATAATAATATAAGTAGTCCATACGCCTGGATACATAAACCATTCCGTGTTCCGGTTTAGATCTGTTGGTGGTTCCGCTTGTACATATAACTTTGCCATTTTATTATTGTTTTATTTTTTAAAAAGATTTTGATGATGATGGAGATTGTGGGACGGTGGAGGAGGAGGAGGAGGGAGGTGGAAATAATTAGCACGTAAAGTTGGACAAAGACGACAAGTGAAATGGGTAACCAACCAAAACTATATTATACTTATCCGATTATTATTATATCACTGTTTTAATGATGGAATCACTCTTTATATAATTTTTCCCCAAAGCTTTTTATTACTCCCTCCGTGCCACATTAAGTATCTATATTGTAGCTTTCAACCAATAAGATGAGACTTTAATGGGTAAAAATAATATTTGATTGGTGGAGAGTGTAGTTAGTGGAATTTCCTAAAACTTTGTGCATGATGTAAGTGGACACTTAATATGGGACGGAGAGAGTACTTTCTAACACTCGCGAAATTATAATTAGTGGGAGCTTATATTATGCGAGTTGATTTACACACATTAAGTATTGATTGACAGATTTATATGTACAAGCAGTTAAAGCATAATTTGTTTACAGTACAATAATATAAAACATAAACAAGAGTGTCCTAATTAGGGGTGGCAATCGAGTCATGTTCGGGTTGACCTATTCGGGTTCGCGGGTTGGCGTGTTATTATAACCTCAACCCAAACACGACCCATTTATTAATCGTGTCAAGAAACTCAACCCTAACCCAAACCTGCATAACACGTGTAACCCATTTGTGACCCGTTTAACCTGTTTAAGTAAATAGGATGCAAATAATTATGCGACAATTTCAATGATATCTAAATATAATCGGAATTTACTCATATATTAAGTACATAACAAAATACATTAATCCAAATCCAATATAAAATCCAAGTTACATGCTTTAATTTTAGTGGCTTATATACTTAAACGGGTTCACGGGTTGACCTGTTTAATAATTGTTCAACCCAAACACGACCCATTTATTAAACGGGTTAGACGGGTTGACCTATTTTTGACCCAAACCTATTTATCCTCAACCCAAACCTGTTTAACTTCGTGTCGAGTTCGTGTCGTTTATCGTGTCGTGTCGAGAATTGCCAGCCCTAGTCCTAATTAACAAATTGAGTTTATCATTTCCCTGAGTTATAAAGTCAAAATTTATATTTTTAGAGAGTTAGAATAACTAGAACTTTGTTGTTATTATCCAAGTTCCATATTCAAGTTGAACCAGATCTAGCAGCGCTCACTACTGAGGCGAAATAAAATAGCAAGGTGTAGCCGTTGAATATTCTCGCGCAAGAACAAGCATAGGCATGTAGCATGCCCTTTAATCAGGAAGAAGTGTTTTTCTTAGAGAACCGAGGAAGCACAGTTGATGTGCAATTTCATAAGAAAAAATAAAATGTGTGAACCTCAGCGAGTCTGAGTTTTATTTCAAACTAGGTTTATGGACTCATTGACTTCAAACTAGGTTCATGGACTCATGGACCGAAATTACCATCTTGATAGGTTATAACATCTTCTTCTTAAAAAAAAAAAAAAAANAATTACAATGTGATTGACAAACAATTTTAAGATCTGAGGTCCAATCCAACCAACTAGGATGTAAAATCCAACCAACCATGATTTCTTCCATGAGCGTGTCCTTCCTCGTAGGTTTTAAATCAAAGCAAATTCGGTTCCTGTACCGTCAAATTATCCAAAAGGATGTTTGAATCACAACATCCAAACAGAGTTTAGCATGCTTGTTGAGAGTTAACTCGTCGCGCCACTTGATTAAACCATTGATGTCTTTGGGGAAGTCGCAAATATTCCACCACCTCGAAATCGAATTCCAAATAGAAACTGCGATCAGGCATCTTACAAAGAGGTGAAGATCAGTTTCAATATCACCATGACACATGGTGCATCTAACAGAATTAAGGTCAATTCCACGTGTATCAATATTCAGTATAGAGAAACGACAATAACTTCTTATCCCTCCTCAACTCACAAATATTTCTACAAAAGTGTGGTTCATATGTATCAAGTGTCTTCCCAACAAGTCCCTCCCCTATTTTCCAAGGAAGCGCATCACATGTCTCATAATAGTCCGTAATAGAAAAGAAAAGATCATCATCATCCGAATCAACACAATACCCATTCAATTGGACCGCGACGTTGATGAACTCCCATTCTCATATGGGATCCAAACTTGAGCAATAGCTAAGTCATGTGATCCACAGACGATGTGTAATGCTTGCTCAATTTCATCCATAACGCGTTTAAGACCAGGTATACTAAATTATTTTGTTAAGCTAACGGGAATGTCAACAACCCTAAATGTTTTGGCTACCAAATCAAAAGACATGATCATATAAGTACGAGTATCTTTTAAATCCGTTGCGAGGCAATAAATAAATTTACCTATCACAACATCTCCATGCCGTATAAGTCTAATAGTTTGGCAAGGCAAATTCTCAGAAACAGTCTTCCAAACCCCCGAACTCAACGTAAAATTTTCAACTTGCCAAAGTGATCTGCATACATTAAGTATTGATTGACACATTTATATGTACATGCAGTTAAAATATATTTTGTTTACAGTACAACAATATAATACATAAATAAGAGTGTATCAATCAAAAAGCTAAAACTTAAATTTTTTGTTATTATCAAGTTCCATATTTAGTTGAACCATATCTAGCAGCGCTCACTACTAAGGCGAAAGAAAAGAGTAAGGTATTTCGCGCAAGAACAAGCGTACGCATGTAGCATGCCCTTTAACGAGGAAGAAGTGTTTTTCTTAGAGAACCGAGGAAGAACAGTTGATGTGCAATTTCATAAGGAAAAAAAATGTGTGAACTTACCTTCTTGCTGAGTTTTATTTCAAACTAGGTTCATCGACTCATGGACTGAACTTACCTTCTTGATAGGTTATAACTTTTTTATTTTTTTTATTTTTTTTTTATTTTTTTTAAGGCCGATTAGATTAAAAACTCACTAGCAAGACATTAGTGAAAAAAGAAATTACAATGTGATTGTACAAGCAATTTTAGGATCTGAGATCCAATCCAACCAACTAGGATGTAAAATCTTATTCCTATTCAAAATCCAAAAATGTGAGAAAACCATGGTTTCTTCCATGAGCGTCTCTTTCCTCGTAGGTTTTAAATCAAAGCAAATTCGGTTTCTGTATCGCCAAATTATCCAAAAGGATGTTTGAATCACAACATCCAAACATATTTTTGCATGCTTGTTGAAAGTTAACCCGTCGCTCCACTTGATTAAACAATTGATGTCTTTGTGGAAGTCGCCAATATTCCACCACCTCGAAATCGAATTCCAAATAGAAACTGCGATCGGGCATCTTACAAAGAGGTGAAGATCAGTTTCAATATCACCATCACACACGGAGCATCTAACAGAATCAAGGTCAATTCCAAGTGTATCAAGATTAAATCGAGTGGAGAGATGATTCAAACTAAGCCGCCATGAGTGAATATTAATCTTGATCGGGAGAATCTTGTTCCAACGTACAGGATCATCATTGGAATAAAAGAAAGAAGAATCAGTTATGTATCTCATCTCAGACACCGAGGAAGATGTAGAGTATGTTGAATTGAAAATCCATCCATCAGGTGAAACTGTAAGAGTGACGTTGACGTTTAACAACCTGTTAAGAAGCCTGTTTAATTGAGTGCGCTCTGGACCATCTCGAATAGGCCTTCTCCAATCCCAAAAATAAACATCCTGGTCTCAACATGAGCCCACCTTGTCCCGAATTCTGGTCTAATAGGTTATAACTATCAAGAAAGTAGAAATGACATATACTACATGGACTTAAGATCAAATAAAAAGAAATCGTAAATGAGAAAAATTATAAATAACTATAAATACACATTAGATATATGCTTGACATTAATGAAATAGGCAAAAAAAGCTTTTCAAGTACGAATGTGTCTCTAAAGGGTTTTTCATTAAGGCATTTCAACGTGAATTTAAGAAAGTCACTTTGTTTTTAGTTAAACAAGAGTTCCATAGGAAAAACACTTGATAATTTTTTTAGTTAAACAAAATTAACACGTTTCACCAACATCAGTAGAGGTGTAGATATATGGATCATGTTGCCACCACGTTATCGACTTTGGTCACGCTTGCAAAAGATGTAGAAAATATCTGTTATAATGAGAATCTACTTAACTGCAAGATCATTATAACACTACAAGAATCGGGCCTTAAAAGGCCAAAAGTCATGGTTAAAAAGCCTCGTAGCTAAAGACCTTTAACCACGACTCATTTTAGCTTCGAAAGTCAACTTTTTTTAACGACAATGGTCGTAACTAAAACTTTTTAAAAGAATATAAATATGAATTGAAAACGGCTGTTAAAATAATAGTATACTTCTAAGCATGAGACATCATCATTGCTAAAAGTATAAAATTAAAATAATTCTTCAAGTTAACTACATTTTTGGTCCTTGTGGTTTGGTAGTTTCTAAAGCGAAATGGCTCCTAGATGACTTGATTCACCTGATCACATACGTACTGCTCTTATCATATAGTATTTAGTGTATCAATGGTACGTGGTACACGCAGCCGCACATGAGTACCATTTGCAATTCCCCAACTTCTAATACAATTCTTTATGCGTTTTTCAGAATTTATTAGGATCCACTCTTAACCTTGTACGTCTCAGGATTTAACTTGCAGCCCTGGTTGATTTCCTTGTTAAGATTTTCATATGATGCTAAATTGCTAATGAGATCGGGACGCAGGAAAACCAACATATGATCATCTGCATACTCTACATTTATGGTTAAGATACCTTCTTCGTATGGTCTGTTGAATTCTTGATTAGCTATGCTGTCTTCTTCGTTGGAGTCGCTATGACTCTCGCACACATAACTTAACTTTCTCTTCACAAAGTTTGGTTTTTGCCACCCTGAAATGCCAACAACATTGAATATTGAGATGAAGAATCTTTAGATGTTCGATGATACATGAATGTAAACAATGACGGAACCAGAGGTGTCCCGGGACACTCATGGATTTTTGTGGCTTAGTGTTAATTTTGTTAAAAAAAACCTCGATTTTTCTTAAATGCACCCAGTCCCTGAAACTTGTGTTTGTCGTATTGTTTAGCTTATTCTAAGTGCACCTCGTCGTTTTGTGTCCTGGTTCCGTCCATGAACGTAAAGATTATACGTTTTACCAGTGAGGTTCCTTGTTGAAGCTTGGTTTATGGATCTTCCAACAAATTGTGGCTCTCGAGGTAATGTGATTGAGGTAGTCATCTCTGAAGATGATGTTGATGATATGCAGTCCTCAGCCACCAATGATCTCTTTACGTCATCCATGCTTTAGGTGCTGGCGATAATCTGTTTCCTTTGATAAAACTGAAAAATCAGATTCCAATTCTTGCAGAATTTTCAACTTCTATAACACGTTATTCATCACTAAGTTTTCCACCAAAAGCAAACTTGAAACTTGGCAACCAAGTGTTTAGTGTTGATAATAGTGACTCCAACAAGACAACATAGTTTCGTGTTCGGGGCGTTAAGAACTCAAACACATAATCGAGAATTATGAATGCTCTTCAAGGATAATGTAAGACAGCTGTACTTAGATTCAGTAGAGAGAAACGACAATAACTTCTTATCCCTCCTCAACTCACAAATATTTCTACAAAAGTGTGGTTCATATGTATCAAGTGTCTTCCCAACAAGTCCCTCCCCTATTTTCCAAGGAAGCATATCACATGTCCCATAATAGACCTTAATGGAAAAGGAAAAATCATCATCATTTGAATCAACACAATACCCATTCAATTTGACCGCGACGTTGATGAACTCCCATTCTCATACGGGATCCAAACTTGAGCAATAGCTAGGTCATGTGATTCACAGACGATGTGTAATGCTTGCTCAATTTCATCCATAACGCGTTTGAGACCAGGTATACTCTGTCACATGAGCGAGTAAAGTATTACTAACAAACATATAGCTTCTAGTACTGCTTCCAAACAACTTTTAAGAAGAAAGGGGAAAAAAGTCACAAATTTGATGAAACATGAGAAATTTGAATACATTTGTACCTTATATAACCGACAATCTTGGACACGAAACATACTAAGACCGACACTCTACAAAGAAAATAAAATAACAAAAAAGGCTCAAATGGAATTAGCACACAAGGTCCATATGTAAGAAAATAATAATCCTAAGATGGACATACATACCTTAAGTGCGTGTTGGAGCTGGTAAAGTATTAAAAGAAAACCAGACAGCGTCAAACAACACCAACACTTGTTTGAGTAGAAAAGAGTTCTAGTGGTATGTCATATATGTGTGATTAAAGTTATTGCATCTCGCGTTAACTTTGTCTAATGATTATATACTAATCTTTGCAGAGAGTTAGCCCCAGTACTTTTGATGTACAAAAATGTTGTCCGTTCAAGGTATAACTGCTGGAAGCAAATGGTTAGGCATTTAAATTTATATGAAGTAGTTATATCTTTAAAAGTTTACTTTACTCTCATGGACAGACTATCCCTTATCTCAGACACGTCAGTGATGAAATTGAAGATGCATTAGATATTGTTTGTGAATCACGTTACTTAACTCTTACTCAAGTTTGGATCGCTTATGAGAATGAGAGTCATTCTTCTCTGGTGGATACACAAAAGAAACGTACATTTGCACTCAAATTGGTTGGTTATTGTCTTGGTTCAGATGATGAAGATCTTTTGTTTTCAATTAAGGATTATTCCAATACATGTGACACGTTTCCTTTGGAAATGGGGGAGGGGCTTGCTGGGAAGACACTTGAAACTTATGAAGCACACTTCTGCAAAGATATCAATGAGTTAAGTGATAACGGGCTATTGTCGTCACTTCCTGCCAATAATAAATGTAGCTGTATTACGATATGTTTGAGGAGCATTCATAGTGGAGATAATGTTGATTATGAGTTCGAGTTCTTGTGGCCCCAAAAACGTGACTATCTTATCTTGTTGGAGTCACTTTTATTAACACTAAATAAGTGTCTGCCAAGTTTTAATTTTGCTTCTGGTGCATATCTACCTTGGCCATGAGTTGCGTGTTCATGATGTTGATAACTCCAGAGTGTGAAAACCTATGTTTTTATATTTTTCAAAATAACAAAGTATCAATCATTCTCAAAGGCATTGGAAGGAAAAAAGACAAGTCCAGTCTCATTACCTCGAGTGGATGTCAAACAACAATTTGGTAGAACCATGAAATAAGCTGCAAGGGACAGTTATGGTAATCATAATTTTTTTTTTTTTTTTTTTAATACCAAAATTGAATGTCACTCTTGCTACACTTTCTTTTGTAATGTTGTATGGCAAATCAGAGTGGCGAGGACGGAACTTTGCAAAACAGAAGGTAAGTAACTTGTGCAAGAGTCGGTCAACTGAAGAGGAGTCCTCTGCGAGTAGCAGCATCAGCAAAGAGCCGAAGAGTATCCACTGTTCTTCAGTTTTAACATGTTGCTTCTCAATGAGCATCTGTTGCATTTACATAATAGCATATCTTTGACAAATTAGCAGAAAACCTCATTTTAGTAAATCTTAGAATATTCTCACTGAGGAAGAAAACACAAATAGTTTTAGGTCTTGCAGCATCCCAAAATGGGTAAGAATCTTTATTTGAACTAAAAAATAGGTGTATTATTTCACAAATGCATCTATATTTGGTTGTCTGTAACATGAGCATGAGGGTGAATGGGTGATCCATGTTCAGAAACAATGACTTGTACTTCCCTCCCGTTTAATGTTTTAACCGTATGGATATTCGTTGCACAGTAGCTGGCTGCGACAAAAAGATTTGTACTCCCTCCCATTTAACAACACATCTATCCTTCACAATAATTTCCTTTTTGTCTATCAAAATTCCCAGGTTCTTATATGAATCACATATACCTATATGTTTCAACTTACAATGCATAAAAATTTGAAACATGCAGCTATGTCATCACTTTTAGAACTTAACCAGCTAATATAACATACAAGTGTTTAAAACTTGTTACCAGGTCTCAGGGTTTTCAACTTTTCCACCAAATCATCCAAAACATATAATAAAACTGGTTTACCCAAACAAAACATGCTAATCAACAAGTCGATTTTAAACACAGGTGGGTTTTTAAGCAAGAACTCTCAAATGTCTAAATGAAATCTGAAACATTTTATCCAAATCAGAGTCTAGATATCCAAGAAAGCAAACTCATGTATTCTTGGTAATGCACGGTCCACAAAAGAAAAGAGCCCCATTAGCCTTGATTACCCTGCAGCCAAACATCCATCCTTGATTTCCCTGCAGCCAAATATCCATCTCCAAAATTAAATACCGGAACTGCAAAGGTTTAGGTTTACAATTCAATTTCCAATCTCATGATTAATAACAGAAATAGCAATCGGTTATGTAAAATTACATTACCTAACCAACTCTTGCACATACACAGAATGTACCTAGATATGTGCTTGTGATTAAACATTATAGAGTAATTGTCACTAACATAATAAGATATTGAGCATGTTTCAGACAACCATATCATGCACAGACAGATTATGTTCTTCGGAGTTTAACCATGTTCTCATATAGATCTGCTGACATGCCTCCTAAGTCATATATAACATGACTGTGTATAAATTCAGCCCACCTTATGTTCGTTTTATAATAAATTATGCTACCAGAATCTCATTTTCGGCCCTTAAGATGCACCAATATGTTTTCTTTTTCATATTGATTTAATGAATACAAAAATTCATTTAGTAAATGCAAACCCAGAAATTGCTTTTTCAAGAACAGCTATCAAGAATGGTGTGAGATGTTATAAGATCCACTTACATATTATATATTCCCTCCTATTAAGAAGAAACTTTGTTCAAATAAGAGTCCGTCAAAGGCATAAACATATATGATGCAGACAGTCTTCTTTCTGGTGTATAAATCAACAATCAGTTTTAACATGTAATATTATTATCCTAGAAAGTAAAACAGCCCACTTAAGAATTCACTAATGAGCTAAAGAAACTTTCATGTAGGTAAGTCATAGATAAACAATGAAATTAAACAAACACAGGGGTATGAAAACATGTCTGTCATCCAGAGTCCTGAAATTGACCATCTGTAGTTCTCTACCAAAGAAAAAAGTAATATAGCTTCAATACATACATAAACTAAGGTATGCACACATCCACCGAAAATACTTTAATGAAACCTAAAACCAGCCAACTTATTAAAGAATAAAATATATGGATTCTGTAAGGAAGTCACGCCTCTCACAACTTATGCATCAGCTACCTATATTCATCCGAGGGGAATCTGGCCTCCATAACTCGTTCCAAATATACAGGCAGTCTAATTTAGGCTAACAGACCAAATACACAGAACTTTTAGTTTGCATCATTAATGTGGCGTTTGGTTTGCGAATGGGAATGAATATGGGTTTGTAAACCCACCACCCTTGATGAGTTTAGAAAACGCCTAGCTTTTGAGGGGGGTTTGAATGTTTGATACCCATTTTCAAATACCAAACTCACCAACCAAACAACTAGACTGGGAATCGAAGTCATTCCTCCATGTCCATACCCTCAACAAAGTAAATCATTTTTATATGTAAAAACATTCTTCTGATAAAACATTACCAATAGACCTCAAGCCATTAAAACCAGTTTTTTCGCAATTTGTATAACATATTTATTTGTCAGAGTTTTTGAATGACCGCGCTAAGCTATATACAGAACATACATTTTAATGATATGTTGCAGCAACACTCTCAAATAATACCAAGATGAACATTACTTAGCCACATTGAAGCAATGATGAACAATTTAATAAATAAAAGTAACTTTTGCTACCTTTATAACAAGCAGAACCGTCCAACGTGTAGCAGCTGATCAATTCTCAGGAAAAACATAACCATCCGAGTAATCAAGCAGAAGTATGGACTCCATGTAGGAGCCCACGAAGAATGACCTACGTTCTCCATGAATCCCAAGATTACTGATATGTTTCGAGCAAGGTTCATAAACTTCAAGTCCAGAAAAGGGTTCACCGCGCTTTTGAGTTTCGATAACAGGTTCACCACTCATCCTAAATGCTAATACTCTACATAGTGTTGAATCATCTGTGTAAATATTATATAGTTTTGTAAAAGAACCATCATACTCCATCTTCCATACACCACAAACTGCTTTACCGACCTCCCCATCCTCTCTATGGGATCCATACACAACAAGAGAATCCCTTAGCTTAGATATGCCAAAACCAAAGATCAATGAGTTTGTTAAGCTAACGGGAATGTCAACAACCCTAAATGTTTTGGCTACCATATCAAAAGACATGATCATATAAGTACGAGTATCTTTTAAATCCATCGCGAGGCAATAAATAAATTTACCTATCACAACATCTCCATGCTTTATAAGTCTAATAGTTTGGCAAGGCAAATTTTCAGAAACAGTCTTCCAAACCCCCGAACTCAACGTAAAAACTTCAACTTGCCAAGGTTGGTTAGCCATATAAGTCTCATCATCCTCATCATCATCAACAACATCATCACCAGCATACGAAATCCTCACAATAGTAGGATCATTAGTGATGGGACAAACGCCGAAGCAATAAAAACTATATTTATCAGGCACATAAGGGAGAGGAATACCAACTGATCTTCTAATCGAAGGGTTCCAAATAACAACCATCTTTTTCCCATAAGTGTGACGATACAAAAACAACAAACCATTAGAATTCCCAACGACTGATGATTTATAAAGGTCAATACTAGGAGGAGCAAATAAGGGTAACTGTTTTCGGGTCAAAGCATCATAAATATTATCATCATCTACTAAACAAATTAACTTTTGCACCTCATGATGCTTTATTATTTTCTCGTAGTACCTTATGATTAAGCGATGCGGGTCAGTGTTTCGGGCACCGAAACCAGCGATAAACTCTGGGCTGTCGATGAAAGACTTCCAAGGCTTCGAAACGGATCGGAATCGAATGACTGAAGTGACATCAGGGGCTCTTTTTATGATTTCCCTTTGGATATCAAAAGGGATGAAATCAGACATGTTTTCAGGGTTTATGTCTCAGAATTGTTTGAGGGTTTGGAAACTTTCTCATTAACCGGATGTTTGGGAAATGATTTTACAGATGGCATATGTATCGGGTTTGGTTAATCGGGTTCAACATTATTTGGATAGGAGGAATCGCATATGTATCTTTTCAAAACAACGCTAAAATTGCATATATATTTTTAAAAATACACGTAAATTATAGTATTAGTAGAAAAAGGCCATTATACCCTTCTTATTTACCGATCGTTCTTTTTTATTTTTATTTTTTTTTATTTTATTTCTTTATTTATTTTTTTTTTTTTGAACGAAAGCATGCATTAAAAATAAACTTAACATCCATACAAATCACTCCTCGAAAGCGAAAGCGAGGTAAGTTCTTCGGGGAAAGAAAAGTCCCAACTAAATTCTAATGTGGAAGAAAACGCATGACGAGCAACCCAACGAGTTACTTGATTGCTTCCTCGGCTAACCCAAGAAAACGTTATTCGCATATTATTTGCCCATAAGCGAATATCATCCACAAGAGCAGCTAAATTCCATGGTGGGGATAGCCATTTGGGAGTCGGATTCCACAATTGCATTAAACCACCCATGATTAAATGCTAGCGAGCAAGCAGATTGTACTGCAATGATCTCGGCATGAAAAGAAGATATGGCGTGGTAACGATTACCAAGGACATAACGGAGATAACCTGTAGAATCGCGAACAGCAATACCAAAAGCAGCNGTATCCACTGTGGAGAAGTATGTGAGGTGAAATCAAGGTTGGTGGCTGCTGAGGCAAGGTTAGAATCTGATTGATGGGAAATAAGTTGCTAATAGTCGTTAAGTTGAGCATAAATAGATGCCAAGGTGTTATGCGGGGATGGTGTCACATTATCCAAAACAAAGTTGTTACGAGATTGCCATATAAACCAACAAGTTGTTGCAACAACAGACAAAACGCGAGAGATATCTTGAACAGAATAGGTTGTATCAATAAAGCTTTGTATATTAGTATAAATACTAATACCTGATTGAGGAGACCGGAAGCATAAGGGAGAGCCAAACCAAACCGGACGCGTCCAGGCGCATTCAAAAAGTAGATGCTCGATTGACCGATCATTTCTCACAAGCTACTATTTCTTTCTTTCTCAAGATCTCATCATTCTCAATATTCTTTCTCTGTTTCTATTCTCAATATACCCTAACATATTGATATCCTGCTATTTTGCACCGAAAGACATAAGCACAATTGTCATAGTGGTTCTTAATGTGATTTAAAAAAGCAAACATTTGATCTTTGTTAAAAATTTATGAACACTAATGGGTGTTTCTTTTTGGCTTTCAAATTTCCTTCACAATGATTTCCTTTCTGGCTTTCAAATTTCAGTTTCTTATATAAATCAAATTTGCTAAAACATCAAATATATTTATTTTATTTTATTTTTTTTAACGGCTAATTTGTAGTTAGTGGTTCGAGTCGTGCAGTAACATTCAAGCGGGCAGATACCTTCCTTGAACCTTCGCCTTTGGGGAATAAACCCCACTCCCTTTTTTTCGCTTCGCCGAGGATGAAAACCCCATTGGCAAACCTCAAACCTGAGACCTCCAAAAAAAACACGCAGAACCCCACACACAAAGGTTCCCTCTTGTGGCCACTTGATGTAGATCAAGTGGTTAAAACATCCCGATACCCCATTAGTAGATATTACAACTTCCACATCAAAGATACCCGATTAGTAGATATTACAACTTCCACATCAAACAAACGCACATCCAATATCTGATTAGCAGATTTCTACAAAAAGGTTAATCAACTTGAACAAAATTCATCACATATGCCTATGTTTCAACTTTCAATGCATAAAAAATTGAAACATGCAGCTATGTTAATCACTTTGAGTTTAACCAGCCAATTTAACATTAAAGTTTAAAGCTTGTTATTGGGTTTCTGGGTTTTCAACATTCCCACCAAATCGTCCAAACAAATAATAAAACTGGTTTACCCAAACAAAACATGCTAATCAACAAGTTGATTTAAACACAGGTGGATTTTAATACAAGAACTTTCAAATGTCTGAAACATTTTATCCAAAACAGAGTCTACATATCCTCCAAGAAAACAAACTCAGTATTTATGATAATACACGGTACACAAAAGACACAAAATAAAAGGGCCGCATTAGCATTGATTTCCCTGCAGCCAAATATCCATCCTTGATTTTCCTGCAGCCAAATATCCATTTCCAAAATTAGATAAAGGAAGTGACAAGGTTTAAGTTTACTATTTTTTTCAATCTTAATATGATTAATAATAGAATAGCAATCCATTATATAAAATCACATTATCTATCTAACACTTTCACAGACACATAATGCAACCAGATATATACTTGTGATTATAAACATTATAAAGTATAATTCTCGCAAACATAATAAGATATTTAGCATGTTTCAGACAACCATATAATGCACAGACACAGAATACAAACTGTGTACATGTGAATAAGTGCATTTGGGCATATTGAATGTTCTTCGGAGTTTAAACATGCCAAGTACTTTTTACCTCTCAGATAATACCCTCTTTGCTTTCCAACAACAAGATAGATCTGCTGGCCTCCTAAGCCACATATACCATGACTGCATATAAATCCTCAGCCCCTCAGCCCGCTTTATGTTCGTTCTTTTATAAATTATGCTACCAGAAATCTCGTTTTTCGCGCGCCCCTTAAGATGCAACAATATATTTTCTTTTTCATATTGGTTCAATGAATACGAAAAACCATTTAGTAAGTACAAACCCACTAATTGCAATTTCAAGAACAGCTCTCAAGAATGGTGTGAGATGTTATAAGTACACAGCGGCCAAGGTTATGTTTTTAAAAAAGAGATGCAGCACACTTGCAAAAGGGTAATGCACATATATAAGATCCACTTACATATTATATATTTCCTCCTATAAATGAGGGAATTGCAAGAAGAAACTTTGTACAAACAAAAGTACGTCACAGGCATAAACATATGATACAAACAGTATTCTTGGTGTATAAATCAACAATCAGTTTAACACATAATATAATTATCCTAGAAAGTAAAACAGCCCACTTAAGAATTTACTAATGAAATAAAGAAACTTTCATATAGGTTAGTCATAGATAAACAAGGAAATTAAACAAAGTCAGGGGTGTGAAAACATGTCTGTCATGCAGAGTCCTGAAATCGACCATCTGTAGTTCTCTACCAAAGAAACAAGTAATATAACTTCAATACATACATAAACTAAGGTTTGCACACATCCACCTAAAATACTTTAATGACACCGAAAACCAACCAACTTACTAAAGAATAAAATATATGGATTCTGTAAGGAAGTCAGCGCTCACACAACTTATGCATCAGCTACTTATAACTCATCCGAGGGGAATCTGGCCTCCATAACTCGTTCTAAATACACAGGTAGTCTAATTTAGTCTAAGAGACCAAATACACAGAACTTTTAGTTTCCATGCATTAATGTGGCGTTTGGTTTGCGAAGGGGAATGAATATGGGTTTGTAAACCCACCACCCTTGATGGGTTTAAAAAACACCTAGCTTTTGAGGGGGGTTTGATACCCATTATCAAATACCAAACTCACCAACCAAACAACTAGAATGGGAATCGAAGTCGTTCCTCCATGTCCATACCCTCAACAAAGTAAATCATTTTTATATGTTTTTACATTATTATGATAAAACATTACCAATAGACCTCAAGCCATTAAAACCAATTTTTTCGCAATTTGTATAACATGTTTATTTGCCAGCGTTTTTGAATGACTGCTCTAGGCTATATACAAAACATACATTTTAATGATATGTTGCATCAACACTCTCAAATAGTACCAAGATGAACATTACTTATCCACATTGAAGCAACGATGAAAAATTATAACAAATCAAAGTAACTTTTGCTACCTTTATAACAAGCAGAACCGCCCAACGTGTAGCAGCTGATCAATTCTCAGGAAAAACATAACCATCCGAGTAATCGAGCAGAAGTAAGGACTCCATGTAGGAGCCCACGAAGAATGACCCACGTTCTCCATGAATCCCAAGATTACTGATATGTTTCGAGCAAGGTTCATAAACTTCAAGTCCAGAAAAGGGTTCACCGCGCTTTTGAGTTTCGATTACAGGTTCACCACTCATCCTAAATGCTAATACTCTTGTTATTGTTGAATCATGTGTGTAAATATTATATAGCTTTGTAAAAGAACCATCATACTCCATCTTCCATACACCACGAACTGGTTTACCGACATCCCCATCCTCTCTATGGTATCCATACACAACAAGAGAATCCCTTAGCTTAGATATCTCAAAACGAAAGTTCAATTGGTTTGTTAAGCTAACCGGAATGTCAACAACCCTAAATGTTTTGGCTACCAAATCAAAAGACATGATCATACGTGTATGATTCTCTGCTAAATCTGCCGCGAGGCAATAAATAAACTTACCTATCACAACATCTCCAGGCTGCAAAAGTCTAATAGTTGGACTAGGCAAATTTTCAGAAACAGTCTCCCAAACCCCCGAACTCAACGTAAAAACTTCAACTTGCCAAGGTTGGTTAACCATATAACTCTTCTCCTCATCATCATTATTATGATAATACGAAATCCTCACAATAGTAGGATCATTAGTGACGGGACAAACGCCGAGACAGAAATTACTAAATTTATTAGGCACATAAGGGAGAGGAATACCAACTGATCTTCTAATTGAAGCGTTCCAAATAAAAACCATATTTTTCCCATAAACGCCACGATACAAAAACAACAAACCATTAGAATTCCCAACTACTAATGATTTATAAGGTTCAAGAAGACTAGGAGGAGCAAATAAGGGTAATTGTTTTCGGGTCAAAGCATCATAAATATTATCATCATCAGCGGTCACATTTATGCATAAGGTAATTGAATCATGCATACATGACATGTTAACAAAATTCAACCACAAAGCGGTCACATTTATGCAGGGACGGAGCCATGCTTTCGAGTGGCTTCTAAATATCAGTTTACGACTGTATGCAATAAACGAAAAACTAATGTTCAATTGTACTAAACTTGCACTAAAAAAAAATATAAAAATTTCATGTACAATGAGATCTATTGAATCCGTTCGACTGTATGTAGCTCCACGCAATGATTTGTTTTCTCGGTGTACCTTATGATTAAGCGATGTGGGTCAGTGTTTCGGGCACCGTAACCAGCGATAAACTCTGGGCTGTCGATGAAAGACTTCCAAGGCTTCGAAACGGATCGGAATCGAATGACTGAAGTGACATCAGGGGCTCTTTTTATGATTTCCCTTTGGATTTCAAAAGGGATGAAGTCTGACATTTTTTTTTCAGGGTTTATGTCTGAGAATTTGTTCGAGGGTTTTGGAATTTGGTACAAATGTTTCACGGGTCAGGTCAACCCACCTTAGCAAGGTTTATATGGACGGGTTACGATGAGTGGGTTCAAATTATTTGCATTTGTGTTAATCGGATTCTAATTAACCCGATTAAAAACTATATATGAGCCAGAAAAGTTAAGTCAAGAAAAGTAAGGAAATATTAAACCCATATGCAGTATTTTATTAAGTGCATTACTAATGTGAGTTTATAGCGTGCACGTCACTTATTATGGTGCACATATTACCTTTCATATCAAAATGAAACATCACATATATCGGTCAACGATAAAAGCAAAACTTTCATTTGAAACTCGACTTTAATAAGAGTTCGGTTTAACTGAGTTTACCTTAAATAACTCGAATATGGTTTTCAACCCATATTACCTTATCAAAATAAGCTTATTCGGGTGCAGGTCAATTGGGTCACTGATGTTTGGGTATTTTCACACCGTAAATCGCAAGCTAGAGTCGTTTCTTCTACATGCTTATTTAATAGGGAAATGATAATGACGACCGTATAGATAAATATCATGCATAAAATGAGATGCATTGAATAATAACCACTAGTCCTGAATTTAACTTCTTTCGTCTACATAATTGTTTGAGTTAATTACATAAATCGTCCTAGTAGTGTACACACTTCTACACTTTTCATCCTAAAACATCAAAAATTACATCGCCCATCCATGTACTTGACACTTTGTAACAGATCGATCCTTTGACCGTTAGTTCGTTAGCTAAACAACTTTAAGTAGTCATGTGCAGGTCATGTGAAAAGTATTTTTGTCATTTTATACATTATCACCCTTCCTTCTTACTATGCTGACTACCGGATTACTCAGCAGACTTATCATGGTACCAAATAACTCTCTGGTCCGTAATATCTGAATAGTTTTAATATTAATAAACCGTAAGTGAACAATTCTCAAAACAATGCCTATTTTAATCATATCTGACCAATTCCAATATCAATAAACAAAAATTGATCTTTCTAAGCATTAAGCATGATAACTAAACTTGTAAAACCGCATTTTTACACGATACTATGCGTGCATCTTAGTTTGAAAAAAACCTAATGAAACACATGTAATGATTTCTGACAGGCTTTCCTCACTTGCTAAAGTGGCTCTTGATATGACGCCAAATCGAACTCATAAATCTAGTAAAACTCCTAAGGATCCCGTAATCTTGTTTTCTTTTTATGAAACCGCTTAAGACCTCTTATTCTTTCTTAGGTATTAGTGTGATTATTTTCTGAATAGAATTGAGCGTTGTAATATCTATCATTCTATCAACAAGTTGGACAGGGATTCACGAGAAGGGTATCACGATCAAACAACCTCCCACATACTACGTCTACTTCTCTCAAATTTTAAAATATAAATCATCTAACCACCCCTCTTTATCTAACCATGACCACTACTTTAATATGGATTATTGAATATTATCATAAACTTGCAAATGAAACATACTATGTTACATTAGCGGTTGTAGTCGAGATATTATTGCTTTGATCCCTAGGATGTAAGATCTTGCAATCAAACTCTACAAACACATTAGTCTAATCGGTAGGTGATGTAAAATTATTAAATAAAATATTTACTACTCCGTAATACACTTCAACAAGTGATTCACTTGATTATAAGTGAGGTTCAAAGGCTTTTATCGAAGGTTTATATGTAGCTCACTTTTAGTGAATGAAATAATTTCTTGAACCATAATACGAAAAAGAACATTTTTTCATCTTGAAAGCGAACTTTAAAAAAGCTTTTTTGGGTAAAGGGCTTTCCCGGTAAATTTTATTACACCAAAAAACATTGAAGTACAACGGAAGAGGATGATTTCCCTCCTCTCTATCCAAACAGGACACTTACATGCAAACAAAAGCAACAAATAAAACCACTATATAATAATGACATGCCATTTTTATAACTAACAAATTACTTACTTCCTATCATGACTATTCAAGCGGATATCATACTGATCGCTAAATGCTTGCACTTTCCCAGGTAAATAATAGACTTGAGTCTCATAGCCATCATAGCAATCCAAAACATCTTCCATGCCATGAAACAAATAAGGGCCCGTTTGGTATATATGTGGGTTTATGATTTGGATTTAGATATAGGGCCTGTTTGGTTTGTAAGTGGATTTAGGATTAGGATTTGGATTTGGATTTAAATTCGAATTAGGATTTGATATAAGAAAGAGAAAATATATTATAAAATAAATAAGTACTTATTAAGAATTCTAGAAATTGTTTAAAATTAAACTTTATTATTAAGAAAAGACAATAATAGAAAATAAGTGGTGGATGTGAAAACTGGACGACGCATATTAAATAAAACATGGCTATAATTTGAAAACCTAAACCATTTGTTAGAATTTGATAAATTGATTTAGGGTTTGACTCTAATATTATGGGTCCGCTACTACTAACCAAGCAAGTATTTATTAATCCATAACCCTATACTAACACTCTCAACCAAATTTGTCCTTAGATTTTGATTTTTATTTGATATAAGAATTAAAAAATAAAATGAGGTAAAAGAAAATAATATAATTAAATTGATTTTTTTTTTAACAATTAATGCAAGTATTTAAAGTTGGTTTTATTATTTTATAATATAGAAGAAGAGAGAATATAGAAGAAGAGAGATGCAACTGAAGTAACCTCACATTGTCATAAAACCAACCTATATGCATGAGGTTTTACATAATAACATTTTGTAACATAAAACTCAAATCCTAAAGTGAATCTATCAAACAAACTGCTGATTCATTTTTTGAAACTCAAAAATCAATCCAAACCTCCTAACCAAACGAGCCCTAAGTTTTAGCAAGAAACGGAGAAATTGAATTTAAGGTTGTCTAAATTCAACCTATGCTCCGATTAAAGTATTGTTGTAAATAATTGTTTGTATTATGAGCATTACATTACCCTTAACATGAAACATTTTACATAATCTTGTTCAAAATGCAATATACTTAAATCCTTTAATAGAATAATCAAATTATCACATTTAATTATTGGTTTTGTTGGGTTAAAGTTGTTTGAGAAGGCCCATATTTACTTGTAAGCTACGCATTGAAAGTTGTACAACTCGTTTAACTGCAACATTCACTCAATAAATCATGTAACAACACGTGTAATTTCTCTAACAAACATTTAAAACAAACTCTTCCCTCTCAAGAATCACTTCATATCATCGTCCTCACAAAATATCTAACTTTTAGGTTATTACGTCCAACTTTGTATAATCACTTTAATCGCTTCACGTTTAGCTATATTCTGTGTTTCGGTTTATATATTCGCGATATTTTGTGTCTCGGTTTCTATATTTGTGGCTATGTTTTGATCATATATAAAGTTTCAAAGAGCTTGATAACAATTTTGTTTAATCGTATATTTCGAGGTTCAATTCCTACACGTGCGTTATATTATCGTTCTTAAGTTTCTTGCTATAATTTACGCATATTATGATTTTTGAATGGATTAAATAAAATTTTTGTGTACGCGTTGATTTGCAGCTACGTTGCATATTAGCATTATTTTAGGTTGATTTAGCTTTAATTACGAAGTTTGTATAAGTTTGATAGCATTTTTGTTTAACCGTTCACTTGTAGATACATTTCGAGGTTTAAATCACATATTTTCATAATATTATTAGGTTCAGTGAATGAAGTTTATTGAACCATCTCTTAGGTTATTGTTATAATGTTCACATAATATGAATACTGATTGAATTTGACATCAATAAAGTATTTCTTTTAGCATTTTATCAATAGTCCTGTATTCCTATTCAGGAGAATTTGATTTCATTCAACCAAATAAAAATGTGTTTTTCATGTTGTATTATATAGTACATTGAAAAAAAATGAGGACTAACATCGGAGCTGTGAAAAGGAACCTAATGACATCCGCTAGATCATTGAGGTAGTATAAAATGTGTTAATGTTATAATACTCTTTTTGGACATAATGTCTTAACAAATGACTAAACTAATTTAATGATTTTAACTCCTACTAACGCCTAACAACAATTATCCAATGAAGAATTGTCGGGATTATTTGATAAGACATGCCACCTCACCTCTAAGGAGTACCTCGTAAATAAATATTATTATTTTTAGGCATTGTATCAATAAGTAGTGTAACATTTTTGAACTCAATGTATTGTTTCTTGTTCAACAAAGTATAGTAGAGCTTTGGACTGAACAGGTATGGGATATTCCAATTCGGGAGGCGAGTTTACTTCAAGGAGTAAGTATGCAAATCATAAACAACAAGATAGTATTGTGATTTTAAATTTTATTTAGCTTGATGTTTAATTTCCGTAGGACCATGACGACTTGTTGGAGCTGAGCAGAGAAGACAACTTTCATTGCATTGTTGCTATAAGTCGATCTTGTTTTCTCTTTTAAAGTTTAATCCTAATCCACAAGCATCTTATGTAGTTATTATGTAGTTTTACTTCTGTTCCAGCTATGGAGTCATCTCCTATCTTTTTGTTCAACATAGCATTGCTAAACAAGTAGTAGAGGTAATATTGTCACATATATGTTACCATGAAAGAGCATCAACCACTTGGTCATAATCGATTGAATATATTAGTTGACCTAATAAAATGAACCATCAATTTATTTCAACCTGATTGTACTTTATGGGTTGTTATCATTAGTTTAGCAACAAGGCTAAACCTACAATTAAGGATTCAATCTATGGAGCACTCACTCTCAAGGTTGAAACAAATATAACACACGAATACACCTTTTTAATTACCGACCCTAAGGTATCTCAAAATTCTGGAGTAAATCAAGTGGTTTTGTTCTATCCTAAATTTTTCTAAACGATATCTTTCATTATAAAAGTGGATGTTGGATTGTGAGAAAGATGCACATGTTTGTGATCTGGTGGTAACACCGCGTTTGCAACAACGTCAAATTGGAACAAACTTGTTTCTGTATGCAAAAGAGATTGTTGTGATGAGAAAAATAGACAGGCTTATGGCCTACACAGATAAGGAACATGTGGTTGAATTGAATAGAAAATTTGGGTTCAAGGTATGCAATAACATATTAGTTCAGTTTTTTTCTACACTTTTATAGAATATTTTGACTAATATGTATGATTGTTAACTTTCTAGGTGATTCCAACTGAATTAACTAATGAGACCGTGATGGGATTACATTTACCCAAAGTCCCATATCATGAAAAGTAGAAGACTGCTAGTTGAACTTAGTGTTAGTAAATGTCATGTGAAAACGTATGTGTTTAGTTTACAATTTATTTATTATTATTTTTCTTTTGAGAGGTAGATATTGATATACACAATGTACTTTTGAGAGGCAGATCCTATGCTGAACCAAAATGAATGGTAATTTCGCACATAAATCATACTCCAAGCCATTTTTGGTACCTATTATCTAAGGTCTTTTATAAGTTTTTGAACTCTATAAAAACTTAATAACAAAGAAAGTACAATATATATTTACTATGGCAAATATAGCTAAGCAAAAGTATTGTTTATAACCATTCCATTAACATTTTAGAGCATATTATAACCTACCATTCAATTAAGTATTAACATTTGAGTGTGCACAATAGCTAATTTATGGTTCGATTTTGCATTTTTTAAAAGCATGTCTCAAATTTTAACGGTAATGACCAAAGTAACGGTAATGACCAAAATATCAATATCAAGCTTCAACTTATACTAATGAAAAAGATATCTTTATTGTCAAACGTTTAATTTTAACCATAAAGAAATCAATAAAATTCTAATATCCGCGATTCATTTTTTTAATTGAAAATAACTCCAGTTTTAGTTTGTTCAGTTTGTTTGGAAAAACCAAATCCAGGCATATATACTCATAGATATCTTAGAAAAAATACTATTGAAACCTTAGTGTCCCAAAATTGTGTTTAGGGTTGTTGATCATTATGTTTCTGAGTTGTGGAAAAAATAAGATGAGCCATATTTATCATCATCCATCTACTCTTCAAGGTAATTATGTTACTTTAATTGTATGTTTTATATTCTTTTTTTTACTCGAATTATATATAGTAGTTTGTGTTTTGTTCTTGGTTTGGATTAACTACTATGCACTTTTTCATTGTTAATCGACTGAATTATCCAAATGAGAAGTTGAAATTGCTTGAATAATGGATTATCTAAAAGTATAATTTCCATGGATATAAAAAAAAATAGTGTATTTTTCTCTTGATTTTAACATTTTGGTCTAACTTAGAGCCTTTTGTCATGGACTTGTTTCGACAAGAGTGTTCCGTGTGGCACTTAGTCTCAACTAAGTCAGCCTTACTCGAACACTCAACAATCTAGGCAACCAAAGAAAGCTTTAAAGAAAGAACCAAGTGAATGGGGTCATATTTTGTAATGATAGAGAGCACTTTACAAGAGAAGATACAAGTGAATTGCCAAATGAGACCTCCTTTATTTATACTACTCAAACTAGGGCAACTAAATACATTTTCCAAAGTGGGTCTTTCTAGAATATTTCTACAACTTTCCAATGGTGGAATCAGCTAGGGTTTCTAAGAGCTTTCAAGACCTTCTTACACTTTCTATAGAATTCTATAGTGTCTTCTAGGCAGGTGTAGAACTATCCAGACTCCCGGTTAACCTCGTGAATGACTCTATCTTGCGTGTAGGTTGTCAGATTCTTCCCTCACCTAAGCTCGCGACGTCCTGGTCGTGTCTTTCTTTAAACACTGTTGGATCTCGTCCATGGCATCCGTTCACAGGTATACTTGATTCTCCGTTGTCTTCTTCCATGGTTGATCCTTGTTCATGCTTTGTTACACGACATGTCATCCTCGTACGTCTTATACCTTTGCGGCGACTCTCTTGTGCATGTCGCTCGACTAAACACTCGATATTGCACCCCCGAAACTCCTCAAGGACGTCTCTAGCGTCTCTCGATGTCTCGACGAGCAGCTCGGGTGATCGAAGCCGGCATGAAGGAATTGAAGATGGAGAAGACAGACAAAGAAATAAAGGGGAAGCTTAAGTCAGGTGAGCGAAAAGTTTATTTTTTGATGTGTTAGGTCCACGAGCAACCACAAGAGGCATGGTCATCTTTGGCTAGTGATTGTGGAAAAGAATGCAGCTATGGATTATAAAGGAGATGGTACAAGTGATTGGACGGCTGAAAAGAAGGCAGAAAGGAAGGGAATGTTTAATCGAAGAGGTATTGTAAGTTTTAAGCCACTGTGTTGGTGTGTTCATTATCCTTCAATTTTGCGGGTTGAAAACAGTAACTGGTAGTTCATTTGGTTAAAACTTAGAAGTAAAGGCTCTTTGTTTGTTTGAATATGTAGATATATGTACACACTTTATAGTTTGTATATCTATACTTGAAGATTATGTGATTATGTGATTATGCGTAAAATCATAAGTAGAATATACTAGCATTTAACATCTCATATGATACAAATGGTGATGCTTGATATTTATGAAATAACTTGCATAGGTCATAAAAAATTGGGCGATTAACAAAAAATGTAATCTAAAAAAAGATGATCGTGACCGCAGTTATCATTGTCACTTCAGCGCCAACTCAGCTAATTGACGAATTGCGAAGGCATACTTCATCTAGAGAATCATGAACGGTGTTGTCTGTTAATTGACGAATATCAATGGGGAAATGCAACTTTTTTCCATGCAATCAATACCTTGTTGAAAATACGGTAACTATCAATTGATTCTCGAACAATATGTGTGAATAGTGTTCAGCTCATTTGAAACCGCTTACGGAATGTATCATCATCATACATTGGGTTTTCAGTGAAGTAAGCGGCAACTAGACAATCATGAGCACTATCACGATCTCTATCTACCGATTTACGTGGGGTTTTGGGACCGGAAAAGTGGAAGCTTAAATAAGCATAGCGACTTCTTGCAAAAACTCAAGCTCGATACTATAAACCTCTTCTTCCTCATCCGAGTTGGTAAAAAAAATTGATCGGAATTCATGTTTGAGTTGGAAAAGAGTAAAGTATAGAATAATTGAAGAAAAGAAAGTGTATTTAAAAAGTGAGAAGTGTTGATATTTGCATGAGAAATATATAAGGTGATTTAAATTTCTACAAGATAAGGTTATTTTTGATAAACTAGACATAATGGGGGACGGGCTCCCTAGGGCGACCGACCGATGGTTCAACCCTCCACTACGTCCTGTCTTAATGATCTTAACAATCTTTTTCTTTTTTTTTCTTTGTTTCTTTTTGTCAAGTGCTTCATCTTTTCATATAACAATCCATTTCAGCTCAAGGACGCACAACATTTTTGGGGAGAAACAATATTCTATATCATTGTGTTATGCATTATTAATTGGTAAAATTGGCATGCTAGCCATATTATTTATTCACTAAAAGATAAGGAGGTCGAAGTTTATCCCAAGGTATGTGTTCGGACCTACAAGATAAGGAGGTTGAAGTTTATCTTCTTAATAGTTCTTTTTAAAAAAGTGCAAATGCAGGGAATGATTAAAAGAAACTACCTATGTGAGTATGTAGTTTTGGTGCTACAATAAGCTTGGACTTGGCTTTGTATATACTTATAAATGGATAGGGACGCATGGCTTGTAAAGCATCAAGTATAAACATTGGAGAAATGTGGAAACTCATGTGTATATTATCTACAGGTATACAAATGGGTTGATGGGTTCAATCGTTACGACACCTCGATTCTCGAGCATTTAAAATGTGTAGTATCCTAAGATAAAAATTCAATTGCAAGACATTTTCATTTATGCATGAGTTTGATTTGTTTGATTAGTTGGGAAATCAAGGATTACAATAAAATGTAGGAGGATTGTTCGTGAGTTTAGTGTCATAAAGCATATTATGTAATTAAGATTATCCGAGACCAAAGTGATTTAAGTTAAGTTCTAATACAAGTTAGGATGTGCGGAGTGCACGCTTGTATAAACTAATTAACTTGATTTCAGATACGATGAATGAAAAAGGTTTGTGACAAAAAATTCGTCACTAGGACGTTACAACCATTTAATAGATGTGACCGTTGTCAATAGTGACAGAAAAACTATCATTATTAAGTGTCGTTGGAATCTATTTGAAAGTTAGTTACTTTAAACTAAAAGATGTGACCATTCATATAAACACATTTTGGTCTTTCATTATGGATGAACAATCATAACAACACATACAATATTCTTCATGTTTTTGCTCTTATTCTTGTGTCTAGAATTTGAGTGTGTTTCTGTCTTATCCCATATATGAATTTCATGTAACCGAATGCGCCAAATAGGGTCGGAATATTGTATTCGGAAAATGGATTATACACGTTTCAAAAATTATCCAACCATTCATTTGATTATCTAGACCCTAATACCAACAATGTGGATTGTGTCGTATTAGTTGTGGATGTATGAATATTTGTGTCTCACTTTTTTCATTAACTATTAAATTTAAAAACTCGTATATTATTATTGTTTAGGATGTACTTTTGCATTATTTATTATTAAGATTGCTTGAGGTTAAATCTCTGGCGCAACGCGCATGGTATATCAACTCGTTCAAGCTTAAAATAGAAAACTTTCTCTTATCTAAGTTGCCTCTAGTTTTCGAATCAGATCTCTGAAAAACTAAGAAAAAACGACACTCGAGCCAATAATAACTCAAAGGGTAAAATTATGAAACAACATAAAACCTAAAGGTGCTTTAAGTGAAAATAGCCAAAAGCATAAAGGGTGTGCTGAAAAAAAAAACATAAATTTTCAAACAAAACGCTAGAACCTTGTATTTCAGGGTTTTAGGGGTTTTCACTTTTCAATAAACCTTAGTAATCGGTTCTTAAATAAGGTACTTTTTTTTTTCACTTTCTGTATTGTTTTTATATTAGTTGGTGTTATATTTAGTTGTAATTTGTATCCTAATTGAGTTTATGATGAAATCTTGTGGTATGTCAGGAAGCGAAAACACAATGGCGGATTCAATTATTGTTTCGGAGACATCATCAAATTCATCGCAGTTGAATCCTCCGTCTCGTACGATATGTCGTGTGTATGTTTTCCGAACCCAAAAACTGTTTCTTTTTGTTTTTGTTATCATATATGTAAAGTCATTAAGTTAGGGTGCTTATATTGGGGAGTTGCAGGTGTTTGTTTAAGCTTATTGGCTTATGTGATTACGGCTTATGTTTCATAAGCCCAATTTTTCCAGCGTAATTCGAAACTTATGGGCTTATATAGGCCTATAAGTCTCAAAATAAGCCGGAAAATGATACATAAGCCGTAATCAGAGAAGCTCATAAGCCCAAAAATAAGCTTAAGCAAACACCTTCTTGTGTATGAAACTTAGAGGGTGTTTGGAATTGCTTATTTGTTGCGCGACTGTTTCTAGAATCTTGTTTGTAGTAGGTATTAGGTTACATATGAAGGCAGGAAAGTAATTTCGATTTCATCTTAGATAAGACTGCTTATTATTTTGTCATAAAGTAAGCAGATAAGTACAAGCCGTTTGGATGACACAAAAACGCTCCTGCTTGAAATTAGGTAGATAAGCGAAAAAGTATAAAAAAAAGTGAGTAATATCAAGCACCCCTTATTGCATTTTGTTACAAAATGAGCAGGTGGAAAAAGTATTTCATGAAGTGCTTATTATTAAGCAGAAAGTAGAAAGTAATCTTATTTAGAATTGTGAGACACTCGAACAACTGATTATTTTAGATTATTGCGATATCAAACAGAAGAAGCAAATCTAAGCACTGTGTTTTGTTACTATTGGATGTTGATTATCCGATTCTGATTATTTTTAAAACACATTCACTTTCAAACACAATGCCAAACACCCCTTTATATGCATGTTAAATGTATTTTATAGTTTGATTTTGTTTGCTATGAATGCTGTTCATTGGAATTAAGTTTGTGATTTTGGGAATGTGTTTAATTGCAGATGCCAGAAACAGTTTTCACAATATACATGTCCTCGATGTAATACACGTTATTGGTCCCTTCCATGTTACAAGGTACGCTTATCTTAGTCTTCTTGTGTTGCATAAATTGATGTCCACCTTAAAAGCTATTTTTGTTTCACATTTTTGTTAAGAGTCAACACTCAAAAGGAAAAAGAAATCGTACTGCTAGGCTAAAGGCCCATTGGTGAAAATATTCAAATACTGAAGCCATCTTTAAAGTAATGAACTTAACTATCTAGGGTAAACATACGTAATTTGCAAACCTTAAATTTTTGATTTCGTTGGATTGAAAACAGATAGAAAATTTCGAAAATTTTATGAATTGTGGCTAATTTAGTATGATAGTATTGATTAGGCACTGAAAGCGGGCTGAAATGGTTGCCGGAATTAGTTTTATTAATTTTTTGTTAATAACGATTGCAGTCTCATAGTCTCAGATGCACAGAATCATTTATGAGAGATAATGTAATGGGGGAGATGCAACAAATGGAACCTGGTGGCGAAACTAAGCAGAAGATGCTGGACATACTGAAACGTTTTCATTCAGAGGAAGAGGCTGATAGCATGGACAATGATGATGGTAATTTATTAATTAGCCCGTTTCCATTATAAGGCAGCTTTTTTGTAACATTGCTCATTTGGATTTAATTGCTTGTTTCAACTCTCCTATTTTCCTTCTGAAAGAATTATGCTGCTGTAATTGCTAATGATCGTTTCTGCATCATATTCTTGCCATTTTTTGCATCTAGTTGATGTAAATCGTTCTTACTTAGTTGTTTGTCTTTTCAGGATTAGTGGAATCAGCTTTATCAGAGGAGACCATTCAAAAGATCATGTCTGGTATGTTTGTATATTACTCCTCTTTAACTATCAAGCCGCAAATGGGTGGGTTTGGTAACGGGTCAAAAGGAGTACCTTCTGATCCTACCTGGAAGCTTCTCTTTGATTTTATAAATGACATTTCCTAAATATGATAATAATAAACACAGTATAGTTAAAGTGATAAGTTATTTTCATAAATAGAACATGTTAAGAGGTTTTATGCATTGTGAATACACTGTGGGTGACTTTTGATTGTTCTCGTATTATCTGCATGTTAAGTTTTACTCATCTGAACTGTTAGGGGCAAAGTTAACCCACATTGGCCCGTTTATCCATAAATGGATTGAAATTGCCACCTAATTGGAACCTATATCTTTCCTATAGGTGTTCAAATCAGCTTTGATGATTTATCCACCAAAGAAAAGAAGCATTTCCAAAGAGCCGTAGCATCTGGAGAGCTAAGCAAATTAATAGAACCATGGGAACCCTGGTGGCTAAAACCGTCAGCTAGAACAATATCTCTGAGCCCAGAAGGAACTCAACGTGTTCAACCCATAACAAATGAAGAAGCCGACCCACTCAACATAACCTACGAAGTTCCACCAGGCCCAGAAACCGCACTACCTCCAATCAGCAAACTCACTTCAACTGAACCATCCCCGCTTTTAGCTATTCACCTTGTCGACATCTTATACAGCTACTGTTTCACTCTTCGTCTATACAATGGAGATTGGGAATCAGACCCTGTGGGGTCAACCACAGCGGTTTTAAGCATATCGTCTGTTTTGGGTCAAAATGGTCAACCCGAGACTGTTTCAGAAGCCTTGTCTTATTGTTTGGAACAAACGTGCTCACCAGCTTTCCGACACATGGGTGGTTCACAGTTTGGTTTGGGAATTCTTGACGATGTTGTGAGCTTATTGTCACTCGGAGGGGATGGTTTGGTATGCGGACTTTGTGATCTGCATAGGATGATTAAAGCCGGCATGAAGGAGGTGAAGATGGAGAAGACACACAAAGAAATAAAGGGGAAGCTTAAGTCGGGTGAGCGAAAAGTTTACTTTTTGATGTGTTGGGTCCACGAGCAGCCACAAGAGGCGTGGTCATCTTTGGCTGGACTGGTGACTCTGGAAAAGAATGCAGCTATGGATTATAAAGGAAATGGTACGCGTGATTGGAGGGCTGAAAAGAAGGGAAAAGTTATAATCGAAGAGGTGTTGTAAGTTTTAAGCCACCGTGTTGGTGTGTTCATTTTCCTTCAATTTTGCGGGTTGAAAACAGAAATATATGAAATTGATTCTAATTGGTAGTTCGTTTGGTTAGAACTTTAGATTTTGTATCTGTATACTTGAAGATTATGTGATTATGTGTAAAATCGTAAGCAGAATATATTGGCTCATCTGGCGTAATTCGATTAACATATCTTTTGTAGGCACTGTTGTAAAAAGCGGTCTAGGCGGCCGCCTAGGCGCTAGTCGGCCCCCTACCGCCGCGATTTGGAGCAAATCGGCCAAATTAGGCGTTTTGGTCAAAAGGCGGTCAAAGAACCGCCTAGACGGGAAAAATCGGCCAAATCGGCCTAGGCGGCGGGTCGGTCAACGCCGGTCAACGTCGGTTTAATTTCAGATCTAGGGTTGAAGAAGGTGAAGGGGAGAGTAAGTGGAGGCTTTGTGTTTAATGTTGTAACCCTAACCCTACTAATATATTATTTATTGGCCCATTAAAAAAACACATACAATAGGCCCAACAACTAAGTGAGTGAGCTTTAATAAAAATATACTCAATCTTTATCAAAATCATATATAATGTAAATTTTACAACATATACAAAAAATATATAAATAAAAATAATAAGAACATTAATAAAATTATTAAAAATATATATAAATTGTGCATATTTTATACCAAATACATATAATTTTAAATTTTCTATATAGAAAAGTTCAATCAGCCTAGGCGGTCTAGGCGCTAGGCGGTGGTCGACCGCCCCGCCTACGCCTAGCGCTTTTTGCAACATTGTTTGTAGGTTACTTTACAAATTAGCAAAATATAATAGCATATCTTTGACAAATTAGCAGAAAACCTCATTTTAGTAAATCTTAGAAAATTCTCACGGAGGAAGAAGACACAAATAGTTTTAGGCCTTACAGCATCCCGATATGGGTAAGAATCTTTATTTGAACTGAAAAATAGGTGTATCATTTCACAAATGCATCTATATTTGGTTCTGTAACATGAGCATGAGGGTGTTCCATGTTCAGAAACAATGACTTGTACTTCCCTCCCGTTTAAATGTTTTTAACTTGTGTGCCGTTCAAAACAAAAAAAATGTTTTTAACTTATGGATATGCGCTGCACAGTAGCTGGTTGCGACAAAAAGATTGGTACTGTTGGGATTATTGGGCTATTCGGTAGCCGGTAAAGATAATCAATAACCGGATTATCTCACTGATCGTGGTATCACTTTTCCAAAAGTAATTATCGACCCTTATTGCCTGGGTTACACGAATATCACTTTGGGATAGACAGAGAGTATGTTCTTGATATGGCAATATACAAGAACCCGTTCGCTAAAGAGTATTTAGTGTTTCGACTATTTTCTCACGTATCTATTTCTCTTATCAAGAGACACCCGAAAGAAAAGATTTAAGCTGAAGAAATTTTTTTCTGTCCTGTATATTTCATAATGAATGAAAAGTTCTATTTATAGAAATAGAAAGAGAAATTCCTAGAATATGGCCGAAGCCATATTCCAAGGATATCTTTAGATAAAATCTAAATGCATATTCCCAAGGAATATTCTTAGATATTATCGATAAAAGAATATTCCTAGATTCTTAATTAAAAATATTCCTAATATAAATTAAAAGATATTGCCAAGAATATCTTAAGTCAAGATATTCTATATTCTCTACCATTTAATAATTGTCAAAACACTTTTGGTCCGATTCATTCACCCTTTGATGGGTGTCACTCCGTACCTCCAAACCCATTTCCAAGTATTCATGATTATATCCTCAATACACTAAATTACTAACAATCCTCCCAATTTAGTGGCAATTCGATACATGAGAAAACAACCAAAACAAAACTAATGCGTAAATGAAATGTTTGAAGATTGAGATTTTCATCTTTAGTTATTCATTCCAATATTCGAGAATCGGGTGTTCTAAAGAATTGACGCCTTCAACGCCATTTATACCTGAAAATAATATACACACAAGCTTTCAAATACTCTCAAGGCTAATCACTTGACCGATATACAAGGCACATGTGTCATATCATTCATAAATTGGGTTGTAAGAGCCAATAAGTCCACAAGCTCTCCCTGAGTCGGCAAAACTTCAACATTCACATGGTGGTTCCTCTTTTATTGCATGCTCCTGCTTAGGCACTTTTTTTCAAGAAACACATCTAGCATAAATACTCATCCTCGCTTTTCAGCAGGTTCCGAGCACAACCTTGGGATGTTTTGTAAAACATGTGCTCCAGTCCACTAAATGTTCCAGGCTTTCCACATTGGAACTCAGCTCCCAAGTTTCTCAAGAGAGAGTTGGGTGTCTTAGCATTCAGTGCTAAGTTCGGACTTAAACCCATCCCCCTTTAGCAGACTTTAAAACCAAGTCTCTAAGCCACCTTCTAAGTGATCGGCTAATTTGTTGAGATCTAACAACTCTATGAAGATACCACCCATTCATGATAAGGGCTCACGAATCCATGCTATGCCTGACACCTAAGTGTCTACGACTCAAACA
Organism: Artemisia annua; assembly: GCA_014162995.1. NCBI lineage: Eukaryota > Viridiplantae > Streptophyta > Magnoliopsida > Asterales > Asteraceae > Artemisia > Artemisia annua. Next base: position 99,177 of record LBNU01005287.1, on the reverse strand, counting down.
TTGTACATCTGGCTATAAGGGCCTTAGACAATTAGGCACACTATCACAACTGATAGAAATTAGGTGCTATAGGTTTAGGCCACCAATGGAATCTCAAGAAGCCAAGTTTTCAAACCCCATTCAGGCTTCTTTACCAGCAGCTGCTAAAGCCACAGATTCCAATTCACATTGTTGAACGTGAGCAAGTTTGCTTCTGTTGATGCCCAAGAAAGCACTCCCACCAGTGGAAACACCCCAGCACTGGTGACGAATTGTCTTCCAGTGTTCGATCCAACTTGGCATCAGTGTATTCCTCCTAATACTGAAGGGATAACCAGATATGAAGACTATATCATAGTCTTCTTCCAGATACTTCAGTACTCCCTGACTGCTTTCCAGTGATAGCGACTAAGGATTCTAGTATACCGCTCAGTTTACCCACCTGCAAATGCAAATCAGGCCCTGGTACAGTCATGACATACATTAAGGCAGCCAATCAGCCTTTTGAGAATACTCCAAGTGAGAATATTAGCATTTGGGCCAGTATTAGGCATTAGCTTCTCACTTGTATTCCATAGGAGTACTCACTGGAGTAAATCAGAGTATAAATTTCCTCAACACCTTCCTCAATGTAATAGAGCCTGAGAGTTGAAATTTTGTTACTTTCATGTTTAATCTTATACCAAGGATAACATCAGCCTCCCACCATATCTTTCATGAAATTTGATGACAAATTCCCTTTGTCAGCGTCAACTTGATTTTGGTCAGTGCCAAAGATCAACATGTCATCAACATATAAGCAAAGATGAGCTCCCTTTACCGAGATTCATCAAATTTGCTATATACACATTTGTCAGACTGGTTACAGAACGATAACCACTAAAAAACCACTTCATCAAATTTTTGATGGGCCAATTGTTTAGGTGCCCCTGTTTCAGTCCATATACGACTTCTCGTTTACACACCTATGTTTTCATTTTCAGGAAAGATGAAGCCATGAGGTTGGTCTGTAAAAGCCTCCTCCATCCAATTCACCATTTCAGAAAGCTGTCTTCACCCCATCGCATCTGATGAATAATCAGATTTGATTGGATGCCAAGCAATCAGCAATCTTATGGTACTGATAGGTGCCACATAGGGGCATAAGTATCAAAAAGGTAGTCTATCCCTGACTTTTGGTTTAAAGCCCCTGAAGACTAGCCTAGCCTTGAACTTTTCATAGTTCCATCTACCTTCATTTTCTTTGAAAATCCATTTGCAACCGCTAAGAGGTTTGCNCCTCCCATTTAACAGAACATCTATCCTTCACAATGATTTCCTGTTTGTCTATCAAAATTCTCGTGTTTTTATATGAATCACATAAACGGATATACCTATATTCAACTTTCAATGCATAAAAATTTGAAACATGCAGCTATGTAATCACTTTCAGAACTAAACCGGCCAATATAACATATATGTGGCAAGGTTATGTTTTGAAAAAAGAGATGCAGCACACTTGTAAAAGGGTAATGCACATATATAAGATCAACTTACATATTATATATTCCCTCTTATAAATGATGGAATTGCAAGAAGAAACTTTGTTCAAATAAGAGTACGTCACAGGCATAAACATATGATACAGACAGTATTCTTTCTGGTGTATCAATCAACAAGCAGTTTAATACATATTATTATTATCCTAGAAAGTAAAATAGCCCACTTAAGAATTTACTAATGAGCTAAATAAACTTTCTTATAGGTTAGTCATAGATAAACAACGAAATTAAACAAAGGCAGGGGTATGAAAACATGTCTGACTGTCTGTTATGCAGAGTCCTGAAATCGACCATTCTGTAGTTCTCTACCAAAAAAACAAGTACTATAACTTCAATACATACATAAACTAAAGTTTGCACACATCCACCGAAAATATTTTAATGACACCTAAAACCAACTTACTAAAGAATAAAATATATGGATTCTGTAAGGAAGTCACGGCTCACACAACTTATGCATCAGCTACCTATAACTCATCCGAAAGGAATCTGGCTTCCATAACTCGTTCCAAATACACAGGCAGTCTAATTTAGTCTAAGAGACCAAATACACAGACCTTTTAGTCTGCATGTATTAACGTGGCGTTTGGTTTGCGAAGGGGAATGAGTTTGGGTTTGTAAACCCACCACCCTTGATGGGTTTAGAAAACGCCTAGCTTTTGAGGGGGGTTTGATACCCATTTTCAAATACCAACCAAACAACTAGGCTGGGAATCAAAGTCATTCCTCCATGTCCATACCCTCAACAAAATAAATCATTTTTGTATGCAAAAATATTCTTCTTAGAAAACATTACCAATGGACCTCAAGCCATTAAAACCAATTTTTTCGCAATATTTTGTATAACATATTTATTTGTCAGCGTTTGTGAACGACTGCGCTAAGCTATATACAAAACATGCATTTTAATGATATGTTGCATCAACACTCTCAAATAATACCAAGATGAAAATTACTTAGCCACATTGAAGCAATGATGAACAATTATAATAAATAAAAGTAACTTTTGCTACCTTTATAACCAGCAGACCGTCCAACGTTAACGTGTAGTAGCTGATCAATTCTCAGAAAAAACATAACCATCCGAGTAATCGAGCAGAAGTAAGGACTCCATATAGGAGCCCACGAAGAATGACCTATCTTCTCCATGAAACCCAAGATTACTCATATGTTTAGAGCAAGGTTCATAAACATCAAGTCCAGAAAAGGGTTCACCGCGCTTTTGAGTTTCGATTACAGGTTCACCACTCATCCTAAATGCTAATACTCTTATTATTGTTAATTCAGGTTTGTAAATATTATATAGCTTTGTAAAAGAACCATCATACTCCATCTTCCATACACTATAAACTGGTTTACTGACCTCCTCATCCTCTCTATGGTATCTATACACAACAAGAGAATCCCTTAGCTTAGATATGCCAAAACCAAAGCTCAATGAGTTTGTTAAGCTAACTGGAATGTCAACAACCCTAAATTTTTTGGCTACCAAATCAAAAGATATGATCATCATATAATTACAAATATCTTTTAAATCCACTGCGAGGCAATAAATAAACTTGCCTATCACAACACCACCATGCCGCGTAAGTCTAATAGTTGGACAAGGCAAATTTTCAGAAACAGTCTTCCAAACCCCCGAACTCAGCGTAAAAATTTCAACTTGCCAAGGTTTTTCAACAATATAATACGAAATCTTCACAATAGTAGGATCAGTAGTGATGGGACAAACGCCGAAACAAAAAGTACTATATTTATCAGGCGCATAACGGACAGGAATAATTGAAGGGTTCCAGATAACAGCAATCATATTCCCACCCAATAAGCACAACAAACCATTAGAATTCCCGACAACTGATGATTTATGAAGTTCAATACTAGGAGCAAATAAAGGTAATTGTTTTCGGGTCAAATAATCAAAAATATTATCATCTGCTAAACAAAAGAACTTTCGTTCCTCATAATAATTTATTTTCTCGGTGTACCTTATGATTAAACGATGTGGGTCAGTGTTTCGGGCACCGTAACCTGCGATAAACTCGGAGCTGTCGATGAAAGACTTCCATGGTTTCGAAACGGATCGGAATCGAATCAATGAAGTGACATCAGGGGCTCTTTTTATGATTTCTATTTGGATTTCAAAAGGGATGAAGTCTGACATTTTTTTAGGGTTTATGTCTGAGAATTGTTTGAGGGTTTGGAAACTTTCTCATTTAACAAAACATCTATCCTTCACAATGATTTCCTTTTTGTCTTTAAATTCCCAGTCTCTTACATAAATCAGATTTGCTTCCGTATTATATATTTAAACATCCAATATCTGATTAGCAGATATTACAACTTCAACATCAAACAAGCGCACATCCAATATCTGATTAGCAGATTTCTACAAAAAGGTTAATCACTTCATTCTTTAATAATAAGTTGACCAACATTCATCACATATACCTATGTTTCAACTTTCAATGCATAAAAAATTGAAACATGCAGTATGTAATCGCTTTCAGAACTTAACCAGCCAATTTAACATTGAAGTCTTTAAAGCTTGTTACTGGGTCTCGGGGTTTTCAACTTTCCCACCAAATCGTCCAAAACAAATAATAAAACTGGTTTACCCAAACAAAACATGCTAATCAACAAGTTGATTTAAACACAGGTGGGTTCTTAAGCAAGAACTCTCAAATGTCTGAATCAAATCTGAAACATTTTATCCAAAATAGAGTCTACATATCCTCCAAGAAAGCAAACTCAGTATTTTTGGTAATACACGGCACACAAAAGAAAATAGCCGCATTAGCCTTGATTTCCCTGCAGCCAAATATCCATTGATTTCCCTGCAGCCAAATATCCATTTCCAAAATTAGATAAAGGAAGTGACAAGGTTTAAGTTTACTATTCAATTTTCAGTCTTATTATGATTAATAACAGAATAGCAATCCATTATATAAAATCACATCACCTATTATCTAACACTTTCACGACACATAATGCAACTAGATATGTACTTGTGATTAAACATTATAAAGTATAATTCTCGCAAACATAATAAGATATTTAGCATGTTTTAGACAACCATATAACGCACAGACAGAGAATGCAAACTGTGTACATGTGAATAAGTGCATTTGGGCATATTGAATGTTCTTCGAAGTTTAAACATGCCAAGCACTTTTTACTAGGGTGGAAGTTCCCTTTTACCCAAAAAAATAAGTGCATTTGGGCATATTGAATGTTCTTCGGAGTTTAAACATGCCAAGTACTTTTTACCTCAGATAATACCCTCTTTGCTTTCCAACAACAAGATATATCTGCTGGCCTAAGCCACATATACCATGACTGCATATAAATCCTCACCCCTCAGCCCGCTTTAGGTTTGTTCTTCTATAAATTATGCTACCAGAAATCTCGTTTTTCACCCCTTAAGACGCACCAATATATTTTCTTTTTCATATTGGTACAATGAATACGAAAAATCATTTAATAAGTACAAACCCAGTAATTGCTATTTCAAGAACAGCTATGAAGAATGATGTGAGATATTATAAGCACACAGCGGCCAAGGTTAGGTTTTTATAAAAGAGATGCAGGACACTGTAAAAGGGTAATGCGCACATTTAAGATCTGCTTACGTATTATATATTCCCTTTGATAAATGATGAAATCGCAGAAGAAACCTAGTTCAAATTAAAGGTTCGTCACACACATAAACATATGATACAAAGTACAAACAGTATTCTCTCTGGTGTATAGTTCAGCAATCAGTTTAACACATAATACTATTATCCTTGAAAGTAAAGCAGCCAACTTAAGAATTTACTGACGAACTTCAGAAATCTTCATACAGGTTAATCATAGATAAATAACGACACCGAACAAAGACAAGGGTATGAAAACATGTATGTCATGCAGAGTCCTGAAATCGACCATCTGCAGTTCTGTACCAAAGGAACAAGTAATATAACTTAAATACATACATAAACTGAGGTTTGCACACATCCACCAAAAATACTTTTATGATACCTAAAACCAACCAACTTACTGAAGAATAAAATATATGGATTCCGTAAAGCAGTCACAGCTCACACAACTTATATATCAGCTATCTATAACTCATCCAAGGGGGGTCTGGCCTCCATAACTCGTTCCAAATACACAGGCAGTCTAATTTTAGTCTAAAAGACCAAATACACAGAACTTTTAGTTTGCATGCATTAATCTGGTGTTTGGTTCCCAAAGGGGAATGGTATGGATATGGGATGGGTTTGTAATCCCAACAGCCTTGATGGGTTTAGAAAGCGCCTAGCTTTTAAGGGTTTGATACCCATTTTCAATTACTAAACTCACCAACCAAACAACTAGTTTGGGAATCAAAGTCAGTCCTCCATGCCCCAACCCTCAACAAAAGTAAATCATTTTGAAGTGTAAAATCATTAATCTGATAAATCATTACCAATAGACCCTCAAGTCATTAGAAGTTATTAATGGAAATTTGCACACTCCATACCAAATAGATAAAACCAATTTTTTCGCAATGGGTATGTAATATTAATTTCTCAACGTTTTTGAATGACTGTTAAGCTAAATACTAAGCATACATTTTAATGATATGTCGCATCAAAACTCTCAAATAATACCATGATGGTACTTATCCACATTGAAGCAATGACGATAAATTATAATAGATGAAAGTATTGCTTGCTACCTTAATATGAAGAGAGCACATAACCATCTGAGTAATTGAGCAGCAGTAAAGACTCCATGTACGAGCCCACGAATAATGATTCTTCTTCTCCATGAATCCCAAGATTATTGATACGTTTTGAGCGAGGATCATAAACCTCAAGTCCAGGAGATTCGCCAAACTTTATAGTTTCGATTACAGGTTCACCATTCATCCTAAATGCTGATACTCTTACTAGTGTTGAATCAAGTGTGTTAAAACTAAATAGCTTAGTGAAAGAACCATCATGCTCCATCTTCCATACACCACGAACTAGTTTACCATCCTCACGATGAGATCCATATATAACAAGAGTCTCTTAGCTTAGATATGTTTAAAGTAAAGCTCAACAACTTTGTTATGCTATCCGGAATGTGAACAACTCCAAACTTTTCAGTAACCAAATCAAACGACATGACCATATAACTTGCGGGATTTTCTACATCCACTGCAACCCAATATATAAACTTACCGATCGCAACATCTTCAAACCCCAATAGTCTAATAGTGGGACAAGGCAGATCTTCAGTAATACTCTTCCAAACCCCCGAACTCAGCTTAAAAACCGCAACCTGCCAAGGTATGTTCATCCTATCACCGTGATCAAAGTAGGAAATCCTAACAATAGTTGGATCATTAGTGACGGGACAAACGCCGAAACCAAAATCACTTGTTTTATAAGGAACATAAGGGACAGGAATACCAAATGATCTTCTAATTGAAGGGTTCCAAATAACAGCAAGGTAATCCCCACGCAATAAGCACAACAAACCATTAGAGGTCCCAACAACAATTAATTTATAAGGTTCAATACTAGGAGGAGCAAACAAGGGTAATTGTTTTCGGGTCAAAGCATCATAAATTGTATCATCATCTACTAAACATATGAACTTTTGCTCCACGCAATGATTTGTTTTCTCGGTGTACCTTATGATTAAGCGATGCGGGTCAGTGTTTCGGGCACCGAAACCAGCGATAAACTCGGGGCTGTCGATGAAAGACTTCCAAGGCTTCGAAACGGATCGGAATCGAATGACTGAAGTGACATCAGGGGCTCTTTTTATGATTTCCCTTTGGATTTCAAAAGGGATGAAGTCTGACATTTTTTTTTCAGGGTTTATGTCTGAGAATTTGTTCGAGGGTTTTGGAATTTGGTACAAATGTTTCACGGGTCAGGTCAACCCACCTTAGCAAGGTTTATATGGACGGGTTACGATGAGTGGGTTCAAATTATTTGCATTTGTGTTAATCGGATTCTAATTAACCCGATTACATATGTAAACCACAAATATATGAGCTAGAAAAATTAAGTCAAGAAAAAGTAAGGAAATATTAAACATGGGGTGATATGCAAACCACAAATACACATATGTAGTATTGTATTAAGTGCATTACTAATGTGATTTTGTCATGTGCACATCACTTATTTATAGTGCACATATTACCTTTCATATCAAAATGAAACATCACATATATGGGTCAACAATAAAAGCAAAACTTTGATCTGAAACTCGACTTTAATAAGAGTTCGAGTTAACTAGTTTACCTTAAATAACTTGAATGAGGTTTTCAACCCGTATTAACTTTATCAAAATAAGCTTATTCGGGTGCAGGTCAGTTGGGTCACTGATGTTTGGGTATTTTGACACCGTAAATCGCAAGCTAGAGTCGTTTCTTCAACGTGCTTATTTAATAAGGAAATGATAATGACGACCCTATAGATAAATATCATGCATAAAGTGAGATGCATTGAATAATAATAACCACTTAGTCCTTAATTTAACTTCTTTCATCTACATAATTGTTTGAGTTAATTACATAAATTGTCCTCGTAGTTTACACATTTTTAGACCTATCATCCTAAAACACCAAAAATTACATCGCCCGTCCATGTACTTGACACTTTGTAATAGATCGATCCTTTGACCGTTAGTTCGTTAGTTAAGCAACTTTAAGTAGTCATGTGCTTTTCATGTGAAGGATATTTTTGTCATTTTATACATTATCACTCTTCCTTCTTACTATGCGGACTACCGGATTACTCAACAGACTTATCATGGTACCAAATAACTCTCTAGTCCGTAATATCTTAATAGTTTTAATATTAATAAAGCGCAACTGAACAATTCTTAAAACAATGCCTATTTTAATGATATATGAACCATTCTAATATCAATAAACCAAAGTTGAACTTTCTAAGCATTAAGCGATAACTAAACTTGTAAAATCGCATTCTTACATGATACTATGAGTGCATCTTAATTTGAGAAAAATCTAATGAAACATACGTAATGATTTCTGACAGGCTTTATTCACTTGCTAAAGTGGCTCCTTAGATGACACCAAATCGAACTCATAAATCTAGTAAAACTCTTAAGGATCCCGTAATCTTGTTTTCTCCTTATGAACCGCTTAAGGCCGCTTATTCTTTCTTAGGTATTAGTGTGTTTATTTTCTGAATAGAACTGAGGATTGTAATATCTATCATTCTATCAACAAGTTGGACAGAGATCCACGAGAAGGGTATCACGATCGAACAACCTCCCAAATACCATGTCTACTTCACTCAAATTTTAAAGTATCAATCATCTAACCACCCCTATTTATCTAACCATGACCACTACTTTAGCATGAATTATTGAATATCATCATAAACTTGCAAACCCAAAACATACGATTGTACATTAGCGACTGTAGTGAGATATTATTGCTTTGATCCCTAGGATGTAAGATCTTCCAATCAAACTCGACAAACAAATTAGCTAATCGGTAGCTGATGTAAAATGATTAAAGAAAATATTTACTAATACGCTTCAACAAGTGATTCAATTGATTATAAGTGAGGTTCAAATACTTTTATCGAAAATGTATATGTAGCTCACTTTTAGTGAATGAAATAATTTCTTGAACCATAAAAAGAAAAAGAACATTTTTTCATCTTAAAAGTGAACTTTATAAAAGCTTTTGACCGACTAAGGGGGCAATTTTTTTTTTTTTTTTNTAGCTAAGAGAATGTGTGGTGTTCATGTGGGCCCATGTCTGATTTTGCCTCTTGTTGGGGAGGGATTCATTTTTTATCTCTTATGGATATAGAGGATTATAAAAAAAATAAAAGGACCCACTTAAAAAAATAATATTTAATATTTGGTAGCCTTTTATGGTGAAAGAAAAGAAACAATCCTTAGGTTGGAACTTCTTAGACAATACCATAAAACAAATAAAGGCCCATTTGGTATATAGATGGGTTTATGATTTGGATTTAGGGCCCGTTTGGTTTGTAAGTGGGTTTAGTATTAAGATTTGGATTTTGATTTAATTCGAATTAGGATTTGATATAAGAGTAAAAAAATATATTATTAAATAAATAAATACTTATTAAGAATTTTAGAGATTGTTTAAAATTAAATTTTATTATTGGAATTTGGAAAAAGACAATAAATAGAGGATAAGTGATTGATGTGAAAATTGGGCCGCATATTAAATAAAACATGGCTATAATTTGAAAACATTAACCATTTAATAAATTGATTTAGGGTTTTACTCCGATATTATAGGCCCGCTACTACTAACCAAAAAAGTAATTTTTACCATTAATCCGTAATCTTATACTAACCCTCTCAATCAAATTGGCGCTTAGATTTTGATTTGTATTTGATATAAGAAAAAGAAAATGAAATGAGGTAAAAGAAAATAATATAATCTATATATATATAAAGAATGAGTTCCCCCTATTGAATGTGAGCATTAATATCATAAGCTAAGAAACTCAAATATTTTGTTTAAGCTAAATATGAAGCTTATTTTGAAGCCTTTTAAGAGCTTTTAAAGATACATAAAGGCTAATCTATCTTATCTATTATACTTAAAGCTTATCCCCCTTAATTTAATGTGCAAGGGGGTTGTGCACAACCATAAGTACGGTACAAACATATGCATACCGAAATAACTACAACCAATTTCGTTTTAGAAGGGCCTCATATTGAATGAGGAAACAATTTGGTTTATGAAGAGGCCCATCTTGAATGCAAATATCCGTAGCTTTAATGCTATTTTCCTTTATGATCAACTCATCTTGAATGCAGGAAGATGAATATCAAGTGTCTCTAGGTTTAAACAGGAAGATGAATATCAAATGTCTCCTACATTAATGTCGATCGCTCCATATTTTCATTCAATGTCAAGCAATTTCTTCATCACACACTGCTTATAAATAACCAAAAAAAAATAATGCAAATTACCACGCCAAACCACCCAACCACACCGACTCTTCGATCAACAAAACGTCCAAGTTCCTCCCTCCCTTCTCAAAAGATCAGGTGCCCATTTTTTTCTTCCCCCCATCAAGAAACCGCCACTCCATCTCCATTCAACCTCACAAAATGATGAACAACACCACCGACTGCATACACTACCTTTCTTTCGATTCGGTTGAAAAAAAAATAAACAAAAATCATAAGTCGACCCTACCTGAGACCCTCCAAAGGATCTTGAAGCCACCCAAACACCCTGATGTGCAGTTAAGCACAACCCCATCGATCTGAAATGAAATATTTAAAGATTTCATTACGTAGACCTTAAAAGATCCTTTTTGAAGCTTTACTTCATTGTATATCCGAAAAGTAAAGAAAGAATGATAACAAACATGTTATATTCTTACTTTGTTTCGTTCAAAAAAAAAGAGAGATCTTGGAGCTTAAATTAGAAGAAACAAGCCGGGTATGGTGTCGGGTTGCCTGAGTCACGATGCAAGAACCAAGAAACGGAGGGGTTAATTTACTCAAGAAATCGTGGTGTTGGAAAAAATTGATGAAATGGAGATGACGGCATATTAGGTGTGGGAGAGAAAACTTAGGAGTGGGGGGCGGATAAAAATATGTGTACGTGTTTTAGGTTAAGTTTTTAGGTTAAGTGAAATGAGAAGTTTTAGTTTATATCGGGTTTATCATTTGTGGCTTATTGGGCTTCGGTTATGTATTCTTTAGCAGGTTAATCAATCTCATAATTATAGTATTAGATGAGTGCTAAAAAAGGTTGTAACATTGTAAATATTAAACAATCCATAATAGAACGACAAGTTGGTAATGTGCAAAAGAGGTGACCTTTGGTACACGTAAGGTTGACTGACTGACTCCAAGCAATTCAATAGTTTAACCCATTTTTCTCTTTTAGTAGTGGACCTTCGGTTGTATGCATGCATTTTAAATACATTGTGCGTTTGGTGGTTTTCTCCAACAACCAAACGGGGATTGTCAGTCCCTAATAGATCTATCCACAGTTATTTACGTCACCCTACAAGTGATTAAGGTTCATGATCGAGGGACTTTTGGCAATAGGTAACTTAGGCAATAACAATACAATAAAAATCCTAATATTTGTCTTAAGGATTTTCAAGTATAAAAATGTGTGAGAAAAATTAATTCAAATACGTACCATCGTATGCGTACTAAGTGTTTGATTACATGGCAACAAATCATGTGTTTGTTTTTCATTTTATATGATTGGTAACTTGACTATATAGATATCTATTCAATATCTTAATATATTAGATATGAACCCTACTTGAAATCAACCTCATATAGTACCCACACATTGACGCTATGCACCACCGAATAAGTTATATATGATAGTTCGATGCTACTAATTAATAAGTAGTTCGTATTGATTTCTATAAACACGACCAAATGTTTTGCTTATGTGAGATATCATCCATCTTATGAAATCTACATGTAATTTCTTGATGGTGTAAGTATCATGGATAAAAATGTTGCACATTTTGAGTATAAGTCATTTTAACCTGTGAGTAAACCAGTCTAGGCCATACTTGATATTAAATACTTAATCTAAAAATATGACGTTTTAGCTTAGAATAATTTCACTAAAAAACAAAAACAATGAATCGCTCAGGCCTTGAAACAATATGTATTATCCAAAATAAAGTACCTATGTTTTAGGGTGAACAAAGCCCGTGCATCGCACGGGCCATGCTGTCTCGTTAAATTAAAAAGAAATATTTTAACAATTAATGCAAGTATTTAAAATTGGTTTTATTATTTTATAATATTTAAGAAGAGAGATGCAACTAAAGTGACCCCACATTGTCATAAAACCAACCTATATGTATGAGGTTTTATACATTGCCACTTTTTTAACATTAAACTCAAATTCTAAATTGAATCTATCAAATAAATAGCTGATTCATTTTTTGAAACTCAAAAAGTAATCCAAACCTCCTAACCAAACGAGCCCTAAGTTTTAGCAAGAAACAGAGAAATTGAATATATGATTGTCTAAATTCAACCTATGCTCTGATTAAAGTATTGGTGTAAATAATTGTTTGCATTATGAGCATTACATTACCCTTAACATGACACATTTTAGATAATCTTGTTCAAAATGCAATATACTTAAAGCCTTTAATAAAATAATCAAATTATCACATTTAATTATTGGTTTTGTCAGTTAAAGTTTTTTCAGAAGGCCCAATTTACTTGTAAGCTACGCATTGAAAGTTGTACAACTCGTTTAACTGCAACATTCACTCAACAAATCACGTAACAACACATGTAATTTCTCTAACAAACATTTAAAACAAACTTTTCCCGCTTGTTTATGATATTCAACTTTTAATAACCGTCTTCTCTCTCAAGAATCATTTCATATCATCGTCCTCACAAAATATCTAAGTTTTAGGTTATTAGGTTCAACTTCATATAATCACTTTAATCGCTTCATGTTTAGCTAATTCTGTGTTTCAGTTTATATATCCGCGATATTTTGTGTTTCGGTTTCTATGTTTGTGGCTATGTTTTAGGTTATTAGGTTCAACTTCATATAATCACTTTAATCGCTTCACGTTTAGCTAATTCTGTGTTTCGGTTTATATATTCGCGATATTTTGTGTTTCGGTTTCTATGTTTGTGGCTATGTTTCGATCATATATAAAGTTTCCAAGAACTTGATAACAATTTTGTTTAATCGTATATTTCGAGGCTCAATTCCTACATGTGCGTTAGATTATCGTTCTTAAGTTTCTTGCTATAATTTACGCATATTATGATTTTTGAATGGATTAAATAAAATTTTGGGTACGCGTTGATTTGCAGCTACGTTGCATATTAGCGTTATTTTATGTTGATTTATCTTTAATTACGAAGTTTGTATAGTTTTGATAGCATTTTTGTTCAAGCGTTCATTTGTAGATACATTTCGAGGTTTAAATCGCTTATTTTTATAATATTATTAGGTTCAGTGAATGAAGTTTATTGAACCGTCTGTTAGGTTATTGTTATAATGTTCACATAATATGAATACTGATTAATTGAATTTGACACCAATAAAGTGTTTTATTTAGCATTTTTATTAACAGTCACGTATTCTTATTATGGAGAATTTGATTTCATTCAACCAAATAAAAATGTGTTTTGCATGTTGTATTATATAGTACATTGAAAAAAAAAAGAGTGTCATCAGAGCTGTGAAAAGGAACCTAATTACATCCGCTAGATCATTGAGGTAGTGAAAAATTTGATAATGTCTTAACAAATGACTAAACCAATTCAATGATTTTAACTCCTAATAGCGCCTAACAACAATTATCCAGTAAAGAACTGTAGGGATTATTCGATAAGACATGCCACATCTAAGGAGTACCTCGTAAATAAATATTATTTTTTTAGGCATTGTATCAATAAGTAATGTAACATTTGTGACCTCAATGTATTGTTTCTTGTTCAACAGAATATAGTAGAGCTTCGGGCTGAAAACTTATGGGATATTCCAATTCGGGAGGCCAGTTTAGTTCAAGGAGTAAGTATGCAAATCATAAACAACAAGATCGTATTGTTTTTTTAAATATTATGTAGCTTGATGTTTAATTTTCTTCAGACCATGACGACTTGGTGGAGCTGAGCAGAGAAGACAACTTTCATTACATTGTTGTTATAAGTCGATCTTGTGTTCTCTTTTAAAGTTTAATCCTAATCCACAAGCCGAAACTGTTTGAAATTTGAATGATGAAGTAGGATCAATACATAATTGAAATACAAACCGACAAGCACATAATTAATAGCATCTTATGTAGTTATTATGTAGTTAGCTACGGAGTCATCTCCTATCTTTTTGTTTAACATGGCATTGCTAAACAAGTAGCAGGGGTAATATTGTCACATATATATTACCATGAAAGAGCATTGACCACTTGGTTATAATCTATTAAATATATTATTAGCTGACTAATAAAATGAACCATCAATTTATTTCGACCTGATTGTACTTTATGGGTTGTTATCATCAAGGCTGAACCTACAATTAAGGATTCAATCTATGAAGCACTCACTCTCAAGGTTGAAACAAATGTACCACAAGAATAAACCTTTTTAATTACCGACCATAAGGTATCTGAGAATTCTGGAGTTAATCAAGTGGTTTTGTTATATCCTAAATTTTTCTAAACGATATCTTTCAGTATAGAAGTGAATGTTGGATCGAGATAAAGATGCACATGTTTGTGATCTGGTGGTAACACCGTGTTTGCAACGATGTCAAATTGGAACAAACTTGTTTCTGTATGCAAAAGAGATTGTTGTGATGAGAAAAATGGACAGGCTTATGGCCTACAAAGATAAGGAACATGTGGTTGAATTGAACAGGAAAGTTGGGTTCAAGGTATGCAATAACATATTAGTGCAGTTTTTTCTACACCAATATATATATTTATAAAACATTTTGACTAATATGTTTAATTGTTAACTTTCTAGGTGATTCCAACTGAATTAACTAATGAGACCGTGATGGGATTACATTTAACCAAAGTCCCATATCATGAAAAGGAGAAGACTGCTAGTTGAACTTAGAGCATCCATAATGGGAAAACCACACAAAGACTTTTTACTATTACAAAAAGCTTTTTGATATGGTTTTTTGCATTGCATGACTAGTTTTTAGAAAAGCTTTTTGCAAAAGCTTGGTAAACACCAAGTCTTTCTTAGAAGTCTTGGGCATTAAATGAGATTTGCATTTAATGCAATAAATGCATCAAGTCTTTAAGACTTATGCCATTGTAGATGCTCTTAGTGTTAGTAAATGTCATGTGAAAACTATGTGTTTAGTTTACAATTTTTTTTATTAATTTATTATTATTATTTTAGCATTGTTGATTATTATGTTTCTGAGTTCAAAAAATAAGATGAACCATATTTATCATCATCCATCTACTCTTCAAGGTAAATTCTTTTACTTTAATTGTATGTTTTGTATTCTTTTTTTTTTACTCGAATTATATATAGTAGTTTGTGTTTTGTTCTTGGTTTGGATTAACTACTCTATACTTTTTCACTGTTAATCGACTGAATTATCCAAATGAGAAGTTGAAATTGCTTGAATAATGGATTATCTAAAAGTATAATTTCCATGGACATAAAAAAGAAAGGGTTTATTTTTCTCTTAATTTTAACATTTTGGTCTAACTTAGAGCCTTTTGTCATGGACTTGTTTCGACAGGAGTCTTCCGTGCGGCACTTAGTCTCGACTAAGTAAGCCTTTCTCGAACACTCAACAATAGGCAACCAAAGAAAGTTTTAAAGAAAGGAACAAGTGAATGGGGTCATATTTGGTAATGATAGAGAGCACTTTACAAGAGAAGATACAAATGAATTGAGAGATGATTTGGCCAAATGAGGCTTCCTTTATTTATACTACTCAAACTAGGACAACTAAATACATTTTTCAAAGTGGCTCTTTCTAGAATATTTCTACAACTTTTCAAGGGTGGAATCATCTAGGGTTTCTAAGAGCTTTCAATACCTTCTTACACTTTCTATAGAATTCTATAGTTTCTTCTAGGCAAGTGTAGAACAATCCAGAATCCCCGTTAACCTCGTGAATGACTTTATCTTGCGTGCGGGTCATTAGATTCTCCCTCACCTAAGCTCGCGACGTCATCGTTGTATCTTTCTTTCAACACTGTTCGATCTCGTCCATGGCATGCGTTGACAGGTATACTTGATTCTCCTTTGCCTTGCAAGAATGTAATGTTGGTAAAACAAATTGAATAATAAATTAAAAAATAATAATAATAAAAATAAAAAAGTAGCCAAATAAACTAAAACAATCAAACTTAAATAGCTAACGGCTAGTACCACCGATAACGTGTGATTGACAAACTATAACTCGATTTTACTTTATATGTCTAACTTAGAGGGAATGTAATTTTTTATTTTAAAAACATAAAATATAATTAATTTTGTGTCTTAAAATAAAGACTTAAAATGGTGAGTTATGATCATTTGAAGTTAGACTTCTTGCTTAACTACTATATTAATGACTCTATAGATAACCCCATCATATAAACGACATGATATATAGTTGTGACATTATACCATATGTATGTGCATGTGTTGAACAACTTTTTGGAGATCCACTTTGTATACAAATTTTAATCCAACATAGATCAAAGAAAAGAAATTTTGCTTATTTATATATGGGATAACGAGTTTTAAATGTATTCAACTTGCCACTTTTTACTAAGTTGTGTATCCAACTTTTTTTTTACTAAGTAATGGTCTAAACTTACTAATCCCTTCTATGTTGTGTACTAACGGGGTGATTAAGGTTTTTTGTTAGTTATTTACATAAATCGTCCTTGTGGTTAGGACCAAATTGCAAGTAATGATCACCCCGTTAGTACACAACATAGCAGGGATTAGTAAGTTTAGACCATTGCTTAGTAAGAAAAAGGTTGGATACATAACTCAGTAAAAAGTGGCAAGTTGAATACATTTAAAACTCATTATCCCTTTACATATTAGGGTATAGATAATTCACATATCTTGATATTAGTACAATATTGATGGTGGTTGTACATTGTGTAAATATTATGAGATGTTAAATGCATGATATTTACCATCACCGTCAAAGCCATCATCAACTCATAACTATTACCCTTTTTTACCTTGGTCATGATTGGTAACTAGTATTGTAACTAAATTAATTCATATATATATATATATATATATATATATATATATATATATATATATATATATATATATATATATATATATATATATGAGCATCAACTTTGTATCCCAATAGTACTAGTATTGTATCTGTGCAAATCACCGGTGAAGTCGAGCTATCAAAGAGCAAGCAAACGGTGATGCTTGATTTTTATGATATAATTTGCATAGGTCGTAAAAAATTGGGCGATTAACATAAAAAGTAATCTAAAGAAAGATGACCGCGACTGTAGTTATCATTGTAACCTCAACGCCAACTCAGCTTATTGACGAATTAAGGAGGCATACTTCATCTAGAGCATCATGAACGGTGTTGTGTGTTAATTGACGAATTGCAGAGGAACACTTCATCATTGGAGAAATGCAACTTTTTTCCGTGCAATCAATACCTTGTTGAAGATACGGTGATTATCAATTAATTCTCGAACAATGTGTGTGACTAGTTTTCAACTCATTTGAAATCGCTTAAAGAATGTATCATCGTCATACATTGGGTTTTCAGTGAAGTAAGCGGCAACTAGACAATCATGAGCACTAGCACGATCTCTATCTACCGATTTATGTGGGGTTTTGGGACTGGGAAAAGTGGGTAATAAGCATAGCAACTTCTTTCAAAAACTCAAGCTCGATACCACTAACCGCTTCTTCCTCATCCGAGTCGGTAAAAAAAATTGATCGAAATTCATATGTTTGAGTTGGAAAAGAGTAAAGTATATATTATTGAAGAAAAGAAAGTGTATTTAAAGAGTGAGAAGTGTTGTGATATTTGTATGAGAAATATATAAGGTGATTTAAATTTCTACAAGATAAGGTTATTTTTGACAAACTAGACGTAATGGGGGATGGGTTCCCTAGGGCGACTGACCAATGGTTCGACCCTCCACAAAAATCAAAAGTTTTTCTTTTTTTTCTTTTTTTTTGTCAAGTTCTTCATCTTTTCATATAACGATCCATTTCGGTTCAAGGATGCCCAATATTTTTGGGGAGAAACAATATTATATATCATTGCGTTATGCATTATTAATTTGTAAAATTGGCATGCTAGCCATATTATTGATTCACTAAAAGATAAGTAGGTTGAAGTTTATCCCAAGATATGTGTTTGGACCTGCAAGATAAGGAGGTTGAAGTTTATCTTCTTAACGGTTCTTTTTTGAAAAAGTGCAAATGCAGGGCATGATTAAAAGAAACTACCTATGTGAGTATGTAGTTTTGGTGCTACAATTGATAGAATATACAATGAGAGTGTTTTGAGAATGATGTAATAATGTTATTCGATGATGAACATATACAAGATACATGATATATATAGGACCTATTACAATATGTATATAAGGTAAGTTGCTAATTTGCTAATCACTAGCTAATGACAACTAGTCATGATAAGGACTTATCCACTGTCCTCTAGCTAGCACACTTATCTTTTAATGTACAACTAACACCCCCCCCCCCACAGTTCGAGCGGCGAAATCGTGAAAGCTCGGACCGGAGAGTAAAAGCTAATAAACAATAAAGGAAAACTAATAAATAATTGTTGAAGAAGACATTCGACAGCAAGCGGAAGCACATCTTTAAGCAGCAGCAGACATAATCACGCAACAAACCGGATAAACCAAAGTATCCGAACCATACAGGATAAACCAAAGTATCCTGACCAAATGGGATAAACCAAAGTATCCCTTACCAAACAGAATAAGCCAAAGTATCCTGACCAAATGGGATAACCCAAAGTATCCCCTACAACTAAAACAAACGGGATAACCCAAAGTATCCCCTACAACTGAAACAAAGGAAATTACAACTAAGACTGATGCACTAAAATCAAAAGAAAAGATGTGAAAACAAAAGTTGGTTCTAAAACTTCACCCCCAAAGAACCTTCAAAACAAACGGGACATGTTTTTCCCTAGAAAAATATAAAGACCCACCATTTTTTTTTAGTTGACTGAGGTGGGTTTTCATTATTACTTGATATTTGACGATGAAATATGACGAGGTTAAGGTTTAAAGGGAGCCCTCCAAACCTTCGGCGTGTAGCCGGCGGCCGGAGGCAACGGCTGAAGGTTTTAGGTTTGGAAGGATCGGTTGACAAAGGCTCCTGATACCATGATAGAATAAACAATGAGAGTGTTTTGAGAATGATGTAATAATGCTATTCGATGATGAACATATACAAGGTATATATATATATATATATATATATATATATATATATATATATATATATATATATATATATATATATATATATATATATATATATATATATATAAACCCGTGATTTAAAATTACGTAACATAAAGTAGTTTACTCGTGATTTGAGTGGCTAATAAAAATTTACGTAACAGATTATATTCTAGTAATGATCTTCTGTAAATACTAATCATAATTAACACGCTAACTATTTACACAAAAAGTATAAAATGGACCAAGCAAAAAGGTAAGTGGGCGGGCCAACCCAACATGTTTTGACCATATCTAAAAATGACTTGTGATGGCCGTTTACCAAAAAGTCCAATTTGATGCCTTTACTAAACTATGGCATACGCTGTATTATGGGTACATTACTATATATATAATGTCCCGGCAAAAACGACACACTTTATGTCGTTTTGGACATTCACTGTTTGGGCCTGCTCCAGTCATATGGTCCAATTGAGGTGTCTTGATATTTTCCTTTGGGCCTGTGGCAAATTGAATATACTAATATTTTCCTTTGGGCCTGATAACTAGCCGGGTTAATGGCCTAATTGTAGGCGTTTCCAAAAACTACTCCGCACTCTTTAGGGGCCGTTTGGTTTATAGGTGGGTATGGAATAGGATTTGGATTTGGTTTAGGATTTGAATTTGATTTAGGATTTAGAGAGAGAAAATATATTTATTAAATGTATTTTATAATAAAATTATAGTAATAAAATAACATTTAAAAATTTAATTAAAAGTTGTATGTGAGAGTAGAAAGTGGTAGGTCCCACGGATTTTGATAAAACCTTTCAAATTAGTGTGAAATGAAATTTGATTGAATCTATCATTCCTTTTATTGAAAGAGTGAACCAAACAACAAATTATGTCACATCAAACTTAAAACCCATTCCAAAGTGTCAAACCAAACGCACCCTTAATATCTATACTATCTATTAAAGAGCACTTTGTGCTGATGTCATGTATTTGAAATTTTGGTTACGTGTCATGAAATTAAGCAACCAATTGAGATTTCTAATTCAATGGATGATGTCATATATATGTAAAAAAGATAATTATTTTATTTAAAAATTTTATCAGCATCTAAGAATATATGTCACTTTGAAAATATAAAAAGTTTTTAACTTTCTCTAATACCAATTTCTCTCTATTCAAGAATTCAAAATTTGAAATAACCCACTTCTTTCACATATATTCCAGCACCTGCACAATTTCCTCTCTTCATCTCCGGGTTCTTTTTCATTACTACGTAATAATTTATGCCCTTTTTAATCTTCATGTCTGCAATTTGTTTCTGTGCATTTCAAGGTTCGTTCTTTCTTTTCTTAATTTTGCTTATTCAGTTTGGTAATTCTATGGAAGCTTACGTTATCTATCATATTTATCAGACTTCACAAAATTAGATCCGGGTATATAATTGTTCCAAGTCTCCTGCATTCAATTTACTTCCTGTGAGCACTAAGATCTAATAATTAGGTGAAAAAGTTGTGTTTGTCTATGATTTTACACGGCGTTATATGCTAACATTGCTTCTTTCTTCTTTTTTTGTTTGAATTGCAGCTAACAAGAGAAGATCCCATAGCGTTCAATCTTATTGGAGCTACTAGGGGAAAATGCTATTGTTGTTTTAAGTTCTAACAAATATGAGCAGTGGTATCATTGTTTGACCAAAATCATACATCTAACACCTTCAAAAAGAATACACATAGTTATAAACTTCTCTAATTTTTTTTTATCTTACTTTTCTAAAAACATGTATATTTATGATTTTTTTAGTTTGTTTGTGTATGTTTTGATCAAGACCTGTGTTCTTCGTTTGTGGGTTTTGAATTATGTATATAGGTTATGTTAAGTTTACCTTTTTATTTCTTTTCATTCTTGGTGTTTATGTGTGCCAGGAGCAAGCAAGGTGTTTGAGTACAACTGTACAAGGAAAGACCGGGTGTTTGAGTGTGAAGTGTAGGACGGCTAGCATGTGCATCACTATACTTTCTTTTATGTTATTTATTTCGTCAATGAACCTTCCAGAACGACCCACCTAGAATAACAACACACATTATTCAGTTCAGAACATTACTACGAAGATGTAAATTCGTCAAAAGAAAATGGGGGTGTTTGGCTATGATTAGGTTGAGTAGCTTACGCATTTTTTAGAAAAGCCCTTTGATGAAGCATTTGTGTAATAGCCTTTCACCTTCAAAATATTTCAAAAAAGCTTAAGTAACACCTTGAAAAGCTTAATAGATTCCTTTTCTATTGAAAGTTTAATAGCTTTTTGAAAATATATGAAAATATGTTAATCCAGTAAATTTGTTACATAGCACGCTATAAAAGAAATATCTCAAATTCCAAGTATGTATCAATGAGGAGTACTCGTTCCTAAATTTAACTTTAAGCTGGATGACCAGAAGTCATAAAGCTTGAATGTAAAAAAGAACTTTAAACATGGCCAAATTCAAAACAGATAGTTTGTGCAATCTCTTACCCAAAGTGAGATACTTTGCACATGACACCAAGCTGCTCATACTCCCACGAGTTCCTGTTCTCACCCTAGAGCAAAATAAAGGTCAACAAATATGTATGTCAGATGTTACCATGAGACTTAAGAAATGGAAAATTTTACACATCAAACATTTCAAACCTTGTACATAATAACCTCCAAACCTGAGCCAAACTTACCAACCAACCATAGTTTCAAAACCATCAAAAAGACCATAACAGGAAAAAAAATCTCATATAAAAAGAATTGGATTCATGGAAACAGTAAGAATTATGTTTGGTTGGCAAGAAAAACATGACCTTAAAAAGAATCCAAAAAAAAACCCACAAATAAATATTTGTGCGATCCCAAAAAGAATAAAAAAAAAAAAAAAAAACTAATATTCAAATTGAGTGATTATTTTTTCTAATGCACACCTAGATTACTGAATTGACTAATTCGTTTCATATTGATTGTTAATTAAAAAATAAAATTCAACCCATTTAATTGACGTGAAACAACTAATAAAATAAGCATACCTCGTACAAAATTGAGATTAGGAAAGTTTGAATTTGAGATTCAAATTAGGTGAATGAGGGTTGAAAGTCGATGGTAAATTGAGATGGTTGCCTTTTTTTAGGTTGTTATTAAATGAGGGTGACTAAAGAGGAGCGTGTATAGGTTGAAAGTCAAATTGGTGACATGGCTTTAATTGCCAGCATGAATTAAGTGACATGGCAAGGTTTAAAAAAAACCTTTGTTTATTATATATATATATATATATATATATATATATATGACAAGATATGAGTTGTACTTGATGTTTTGAAAGCTGTACCATG